>CM047428.1:53683075-53855575 GCA_026168455.1 Theocolax elegans
ACAGCATAAATTAATTGAATTAGTCTTATAAATGTTTTTTGTAGAAATTTAAATGGTTTGGAAATTTTTATCACATTTCCCTCTGCTATTAAACAGGCTTGGGACTGCCATACTTCAGATATAATATTAACATTAACATACCAGGGGGGCCGAGCTATAGCTGGCGCTTCGCGCTCGCACCGTTGGTGGTTTTTGTTATTATATAAAATAATAATAATAATAATTAGAATTGTAATTATAGTATGCAGAATTATTATTTTGCATATACATATATGTTCTAATAATAAATTTCAAAGGTATTTATAGATGTTAAATTTAGATAATATTTTAATATTCTGAATATCAATGTATTGAAGAGAAAAGTGTTGTTCCTCAAATATCTCAAATTTAAAAAAAAATATTTGGCAAGAAATAAGTATAGGAAACACATTTTTAAAAGAAGAGGTAACGTTAAAAAAATACATATGTACATAATTTACATATGTTTATATAAAACCGTATAGTTTATTTTTTTACATTAATGTTCCTTCTAAAAATATTTGGTATAACAATATTAATAGGACGTATATTTTGGACAGTAAAGGTAAGTACATGTGATAAAATATTGTGCAATTTAAATTAGTCTATATGAAACAATATAATTAATTTATTTATTCGATATAGAGCAGCATTCATGTAGGGGAAGCCCGGGCAAGACGGACCCCTTAAGGAAAAACGAATAAAAAATGGACTAAACAACAAAATATACGATCAATAAAAATTTTTTCGTGAAGTAGGAATCAGAACAAAGAAGTACGTGCAAGTATATTGATATATTATAACTTAAGCATATAATAAAAAATTGTTAAAAAAATTGTGAAATTTCGAGGCCTTCAAAAATGCCCGGGCAAAACGGACACCCTCAGGAAAAATCGATAAAAATTGGTCAAATAAGGAATTTTGAACATATTTATATTTTTAAACATCATTTACTAACAAAAATAGATTAATATATAAATTACTTTTATAGAAACATTAACAGTAAAGAAAAGAAAATTTTTTTTTATAAATAGTACATTAATCGTCGCATTCTTCGCAAAATAACTACCATTCCTTTGTATGGTGAACAATTTTCATGAGACCACTTTTTACACTTTACAAAAAAGTTGTAATAAATTGCTTTAAAAAGAAAAAACTCAAATTTGTGTATTCCGGGCAAAATGGCCATATGACCGTCTTGCCCGGACCATCTTGCCCGGAATGGATATAATGAATTTTTTTTTTTAAAATTAGTAAAAAACAAAATTAATATGGGCTCTAACCTGTGTCTTTTTTTAAAACTAGTTAAATATAATAGCCTGACAATATTTATTTATTAATTTAATAATTTGTGTGAAAAATAAGTTTACTTTCTTACCTTGATAACATCGTAAGGATTCAGACAAAAATCAATATTTATGTTTTTCGACGATGTTACCATCGAGACCGGCGCGGACGTACTGAAATTTAAATACTAGTAACACAAACAATATACTTGAATTTTTTCGGAATTTTCCGAACAGCCATATTAGAAATAGAGGGGGGTGACCGTCTTGCCCGGTATGACCGTCTTGCCCGGGCTTCCCTATATTGTTTAAATTTGTTAATTTTTGAAGAAATCATTTGCATGAAGCTTTGTTTTTTTTATTATGCAGCTGGTGGAATGGTTACTGGAGAATTATATAAATTTAATTTAGGTCCCAAAGATGTGTTATCGGGTGCCTTCTTTCGTAGTATATTTAGAGTAGTTTATGGTTCCTATATGTACTTTATGTTTAAATTGATGAATTTGTCAAGTGAAAAACTCAGTGATCAAAGTCATAAATTGAAATATGTACATGAAAAGTGAATTATTAACTTCTATATTAAATTACAATGTTATTAATAACATGCAAACGTTAATGATTTCTTTTTTTTTATTAATTAAATAAATTAAGAAAAATGAAGAAAAAAGTAATTATAATATTTAAAAAGACAAATATATTTAAATAATATAAAATCAATATATTCTTAGAATTCGCGGATGCAATAAATTCGTTATGTCTATTTAACGTTTAAGAACAAAGTTTTTTGTTTAATTTTATTTAAAAATTTTAATTAAATTTTAATTTAAAATTTTAGAATAATTTGGACATATTGAAAACTTGCTTTACAGCGTATGACGTTTAGATTATTTTCAAAATTTTATTTTTGTGTGTGGTAAATATTTTTTACTGTTTTCTATTTTTTATATCAAATTTGTTATAAAAATATTAGTTTTTTTTAATAAATAAAATTTTTTATTATAATTCTTTTTTTTATTCGATGTTTTGTATTAAAAAATAAATAAAGAGAATTGTTATAAATAAATATTTTTGTAAAAATTGTGACGTGTCCACTGGGGATTAGGGTGGAGTCACGAAATAATACAAAAAGAATAAATAAAACGGTTGCAGGTTTATTGCACTCAAGGTGCTCCAGAGTAATACACGGCAAAGCAGCGGCTTTGCCGTTCGAAATTGCCAGTCACGTTGGCCGCGGTCGCTCGCGTTCGCGCAATTGCGGGCCGTCCCGCACCTAACCACGCGTCGCGCACACACACTTAAAGGAAGCTGGACTTGGGGAGGAAGGAGCACGGCTCACCTGGACGCTCGTCTCCTGGGTCCTCGGACACACACGTAGCTTTATGAAATTGCGGTATATCGAGTCGCACGATCGGTGGTCGGTCGCAGTCTCTCGAGTATCGGCACGCACGAAGCGAGAGAGTTTTCCCTCGGCGTATTGCGCAGGCGCGCCTACTCTCGCGTCTCGAGTCGTGCGCGCTCGGCTCAGTTCGTACTGGCCGTTCGGGCCGTGATTTCGCTGCCTCGACGGAGATGTCTACGACGTTGGCTTCTTTTGGTGCTGGATGGCGATCAAGTAATTGCGGCCCTGCTGAGAAGACTGTCTGCGAGGTAAACTTTAAATCGTTCCTTATTACTTTGATTTTAAGCTAATCCGAGCCTCTCGAGTTTCTTCGTTGCAGGTGCCGTATGTTGTGAATACGGGATCTTCGGCTCGGAGTGTCCGGACAGCTGGAGCACATCGGCGTCTTATAACAGCCCTCAGTGAGCGGAGCCAGGCAGCGGTGAATCGTCGTGGTCCTATGGAGTGCCGCCAAGGTAATTTACCTACTTTCCTCGGGCTCTATCTTGATGTTTATTTGTGTCTGCCATAACCTCAACTAGACATGTCATCTCCTTTCCTGTTGGTCCTATTGACATACCTGGGAGAAGCTATGCCTGGTTATAGCTTCTCCATCCTCGTTCCTTAGTAGTCGACCAACTTATTAATTGATTACCGTTTCAGGTACTCTAATTGGCAGTACACCATGGCTTGAGCGCAAGGGCGCTACCTCATTCCAAGGCCTGGAGTCTTTACCTGGGCTGCTCAACCTCGGAGGCTTCTCTTGGGTGCTGGAGAGGGCAATCAAGGCTGGATGGGACCTGGGGATATGATACGGGTCATTACTGGTGCTGGAGAAGACATAAGGATGCTGGATCAACGGAGCAGTGTGTGTGTGTGTGCCATTGTGCGCAGTCAGGAGTCGCATCTCCTTTGCTTCGGGTTCTGCTGCTTACTACGCATTGTAAGCTTATATCGGTTGCACACATTCGCATATGTGTGTCTAATAGGACTTAATTGGTATGTATAGCACGCTTACTTTGCATAGTAAGCTTGACAGGTGCTATACAATACCTTGTCTCGCTAGTTTATTTCTAAGTGACATGTAGTATAACTACAATGTCACAACTCCCCCCTCCCAAACCGAAGTTATACCTTACTTCGATTTAGAATACGCAAGGGGATGCACAATGCACACAGAAGTATGAATACAATACTAGCGATCAAAACGATTCTTAATAGATCCTAGTACGTAAAAACTTAACCTAAGATAGCCGGTGCTATCTACAGCGGTGTAAAGTGTAACTGTCTGTGTTGTTTGTGTCGTAAAATAAATCAACTTTTTTCGCATATATTACTATAAAACTTCAAAAGAATAACAGAAAAAAAAAATTTTCCAATTGATAAGTGTAATGGGTTTCTTGAATTCTGGAACACTGGAATCTGGAACAGCTTTTCTTTAGAGTTAATCTGTGTAACCGTGTAACACGCTGAGTGTGTAATTATTACCTTTCCGATAACTAAATTACTTTATTCGATTCGAATTACGTGTGACTGGCTTACAAACTCTTATCACGCTCGCTTTCCGACCAATTCCGAAATTCGCGACACTCATAACCCAAACTAACATGAAACAATCATCCCAAAAAAATGTATTAGAATAGAAAACTTTCATTCATTACTAACCTGGTGAGTTGCTTTCCTCCGTCGAAAGTGGCTTTACGTCAAGATTAAATAATGACATGAATTTAACTATTATAATGAAACTATTATGAGTAACTAATAGTGAATCAAACACATTATTTGGTTTTCTTAATTAATTCATTTTTTTAATAATTAAAAAATTAATTCATTATACTTTGTGAAGTTTGTATGTAATTCCAAATTATCAATTAACTATTATGCTAAACTACGTTGTATACATATTTTTATTTATTTTTGGGAATGGGGTGGGTCTGAAGGGAGTAAAATACAAGTCACATTTCAAATTTCCCCATTTAATAACATTAAAAAAAAATTCTACACTCCCCTATTTGGGGTGAATCCTCAGGGCGTGGACCCATTCGTCGTGGCACTCCGGGCAGGCCTCGATGGTCGTCCCGGTCCTGCCACATCCGCGGCAAAACTTTGTCCTTGCCTCCGGACACCTCTGCCAGCTGTGGTTCCTGCTTCCACAGTTCCAGCATCCCTGCCTTCTACGGCCACTATACGCCGTTGGACGTGGGGCCAGGGTGCTGGACACGGCCAGGTTCTGGGCCGGAAGCATCCAGGTTCGCTGGGATCGTCGGGGGGGTGTTAGGGATCTGGTGCTGGATGGTGAGGGTAATTGGGGTGGTGGGGAAATTTTCAGGGACAAGAGGGATGGGATAGCTGGGGAAACCGGTCCCGTACGGCGTTCTTCGGGAGGTGGGGTGGTTTGACGGGGTGCTGGAGGGGTGTTTTGGATAGGGGCTAATAGGGGTGGGGGTAATCCGGAAAGGGTAAGGGAAGGGGTATACGGGATAGGGATAGGGACAAAATGGACGATGCGCATTGCATGGTCTTGGGAGGGGTCGTGGTACACTTGGGTAATGGGTCTGGGGAATGCGGGAAGGGGGTCGGGAGATTGCGGCGCAAGGGGTTGGGGACGGGTCACAGGGAATGGTGCTAGATGGGAATGGGACTGGGAAGTTGGTGCTGGATGGGGTTGGTGAGATGGTGCTGGATGGGGTTGGTGAGATGGTGCTGGAGGGGGCTGTGGTGCTGGATGGGGTTGGGGTTGAGGGACTGGTGCTGGAGGAGGCGGTGGGTTCACCGGGACCTGCGGTCGCTCGCATTGCGCAGGCGGCTTTTCGTGGCCGACCTCGGCGCCTTGGAGGTCTCTCGCCACCGGCTCCCTCGTCTGGCTCCTTCCTCTTCCCCTTGGTTGCGGGGGCCTGTGCCGCGGGACGCTTTCGCCGTAGTGGCTCGGCGTCTCCGTCACCTCCGCCCGGTACGGCACGTAACCCCGGTACCGATACCCCTCCGGACTCTTCTCCCTCTTCGGAAGCGTCCGTTGAGGCACCGGGGACGGTGGTGCTGGAGGTGTTGCTGGAGTCGGTAGCGCTGCTACGTTTTGGGGAGGTGGGTAGATCGGCGCCTCGCCCATCAGAGGTCGTCGAACTGCCGACGTTCCGCCTCTTCCTCCCCTTCCTCGTAGGCTGCTTCGCCGTTGTAACATCTGGAATAGAAATGGGATTGAGATTTACCTTTCGGGGCGGAATGTATCGCTTAATATCCTCTATGGATATTTCAGTTCTTTTCTTTGTATCGTCATCTTCTACGATATAAACAGTAGGGGATTTAATTTCGACTACTGTTGCCGGACCTACAAATTTCGGAGCCTGTTTGGCTGCAAAATTTTCTTCTGCAGAAGATTGGACACGATTTAATCTAACTATTTTATCTCCTATCTGGTAAGTAATATCCCTTCTATTCCTGTTATAATATTTGGCTTGCCTAGCAGTGGCTTTATCCATATGATGTTTAACTAAATCGTGAAGAGCTGGAAGTCTCTTCATACGATCTGACCACTTTTCTGAGTCTTCAGGAAGGATAGGAATGGGATTTTCGAGGTGCTTTCGGATTAGGATGGATGGTTCCGGATTTCTACCCAAATTCATAAACGCTGGTGTTGTTTTAAGCGACGAGTGAATCGTTGTATTTAAAGCGAAACAAAATTCCTTTAAATGCAGATCCCACTCTTTATGATCTTCAGCTAAAAAGCTGTTAATCATAGGCTTTAAATTACGGTTTACTCGCTCTACCGGATTCGCTTGGGGTCTATAAGGCGGTGTGGTAGTTTGCTTAATACCGTAAGCATCTAAGCGTTCAGACATTAATTTATTGGCAAATTCAGTCCCATTATCTGTCAACAAAAACTTAGGGCATCCCCATCGGTTTATGATCAAATCTTCAAAAGCTTGCCATACACTTTTAGCGTCTGCCTTTCTAAGTGGCTGAATTTCTACGTAACGAGTGAATAAATCTTCAAAAACAATTACGTATCTGAAACCTCGTTTAGATTTTGGCTTCGGGCCCATAATATCGGCAGCCACAACTTTCCATGGTCCCTCGATATTTCTTTCGCCCATTAGCCCTGCCGGGGGCAATTGACAACTTTTGTGGATTTGACATTGATGACACGATCGGACATAACAGGAGGTATCGTAAAAATAACCTGGCCAATAATAATAAGTCGCAAGACGTGCGTAAGTTTTTTCTATGCCTAAATGTCCTGATTGAGGAGTATTATGGGCTTCGAAAAGAGCTTGGGGTCTGTTTGATGCTGGAAGAACTAATTTCCACGCATCCAAATCAGGGAACAATGGATCGACTAATGGGTTTGGACGATGTGCGTAAAGAAAACCACTCTCGATTTTAAAATCGGGATACTTAGCTGGAAATTTCCGTACGTTCTCCATTTTTCGTATGTACCATGGATCATCTATGTGAGTCGGAACTACAGCTGCTACTTCTGACTCTTCCCACGCTCTTGATAAAGCGTCCGGAACTTGATGCAAAGCACCTTTACGATGTACAAATTTGATATCGTAATTTTGTAGCGCTGTATTCCATCGTGACAGTCGGCCTGCAGGGTCTTTGAGATTATTTAACCATAAAAGACTGAAATGGTCTGTTATTACGGTAAACTGTTCTCCTTGAAGATACCCTTTAAGCCTATCTGCTGACCACAGAACCGCTAAACACTCTTTTTCAGTTACAGTGTAATTGCGTTCTGCTTTGGTCATTGTTCTACTCACATAGTAGATTGGATGTTCCTCCCCATCAATTACCTGCGTAAGCACACCTGCTATCGCGTAATTGCTTGCGTCCGTCTGCAACGTAAAGGGTAGGGTGAGATTGGGTCGTGCTAGAATGGGTGCTTGAGTAAGGGATATTTTCAGTTTTTCAAAGGCTGTTTGTTGCTCTGCATCCCAGTGCCAACGAACACCTTTTCTAGTTAACTGAGTAAGGGGATTTTTTATTTCGGATAGATTCGGAATAAACCGGGAATACCATCCGATCATCCCTAGGAATCTGCGGAGTTGCTTGAGGTTTTTGGGTGCTGGATATTCGATTACGGGTTTAGTTTTGTCGGGATCAGTACACAGTCCATGTTCATTTACAACATAACCAAGATATTTTACTTCGGCACAGCAAAATTCTGACTTATCTCGATTAAGTTGTAAATTCACTTCTTTTAACGCCTTCAGTACTTTACTTAACCAGAAAACATGATCTTTAAACGTTTGGGTCACAATAATTATATCGTCTAAGTACACGAAAACATGTGGTTCCCAATCTGGTTTGATTAGTTTTTCCATGATCTTTTGGAAAGTAGCTGGAGCGTTTGTTAAGCCGTAGGGCATTCTCTTGAAGTGGTGTAGGCCTCGTCCCGGTATGCCAAATGCAGTTATTTCTTTACTGCCTTCTTCCAGTAAAATCTGATGATAAGCTTGCGACAAATCTAATTTTGAGATATACTTTGCTCCTCTTAACTTATCTAGTATATCATCCATATTTTTCAATGGATAAGCAAATCTTTTTGTTACTTTATTGACCTGCCGATAGTCAATACAAAATCGGTATTTGCCGTCAGCTTTTGGGACTATTACTGGGCAACTACACCAAGGACTCTCTGATGGTTCTATTATGTCTTCCTTTAACATACGGTCTACCTCTTCTTGCCCTGCTTTCAACATCTTTGCTGAGTACTTCCTCATCCTTTGTCTTATAGGCTCGTGACCCTGGACATCTATTTTGTGGTAAGCCAAAGTTGTCGCACCAAGTGTTTTCGGGGTTATCGGGATAAGACTGTCTAGGACCTTTTTTATTTCTTTTTCCTCTTCTTCTGACGCTTGACGAAGGCCATCTATACTAGCTAGTGCTGGAAGGTAGCTGGGATCTTGCCCATAGGGATAAAACTGATGAACCTCCCCTGCTGGTGTCCACCATGTGTCATTTCCGAAGTCTATCTTGAGTTCAAATAACCGTTTGAAATCAATTCCCAAGATACACTCGTACTGCAGTCCGTCTGCTACTCGGAAAGGTAAGGTTTTCTCAATTCCATCGATACTAACCGTTACGTCTAATTTTCCTTCCACAGGAACTGATATCCCATTGGCTACGCTTACGGCGCCCTTGCAAGGTTTAAATTTCCCGCTAAACTGTTTTCCTAACCCTTTTCCTATATAGGAATAAACAGATCCGGCATCTAAAAGTCCTATCATCTTTCTTCCGTTTAGTTCTATCGAGAAAAACAACCTAGGCTCAAGCTTACCTAACGGATGCCTTTGGATGAGTGAATCTGGTGATAAGACAGCGGTTGAAAACATATTTTCTACTACGCTGTTATTCAACTTATCTCCCGATTCATCCGACAGTTTAACTATTTTTACCGCTGGTGCTGGAGAGGAATTTTTTCTTTTCTTTTTGGGTGCTGGATGGGAATTTTCTTGTGTTGTGGAGGGTGCTAGAGAGGAATTTTTCCTTTTCTTTTTGGGTGCTGGATGGGAATTTTCTTGTTTTTTTGTATGGTGCTGGATGGGCTTTTCCGGTATTCATAATTGGTGCTGGAGAGGAAATTTTTAATCTTTTTGGATTCATGGAACCTGTTTTCTTTCTCTTATTTGGATTTGCTGGAAATTTGGTAGTTTTGGAGTCTACTATAACGTTTTCTACCAAGGAGGACACAACGACTCCTACTGGTTCCTCCGCGAGTCGTTTCCCGCCGGTCTAGGAACTTTACACGTTGGACAATTTCGCTTCAATGTGTTTTTCCTACCACACCCTCTGCAAGAATTGTCTGGGCAATCATAGGACCAATGACCTGTGATGCCGCATGTGTGGCAAGTGTCTGTTTCCTTATTCCTTGTTTTGCCATTATTTTCAGTAGTGGGGCTATCTGTCCCGGTTTTCTGTTCTCCATTATTACTATTTCCAGCTGGGGCCTGTTTGTTCTTCTCATTTGGCCCTTTTCCATTTTGATTTGTTCCGTTTCGCTTTTTATTGTAAGATTTTCTATTATTTTCGTTGGGGTTATACGACGAAGGGTTTGAGGGTGCTGGAGGTTGCTGTAAGGCGGCAGCAGGTGCCTCTTCGTGCGTAGTGCCTGCATCACTGGCATTCCCAGTGATTGCAGCAGTTTTACCAGACTTTTTCACTTTTACTGGTTCGTACGCGGAGTTGAAGAGTTGCTCGTCGTCTTCTATTGGCGGAGGACGGTAGAGTGTGTCTTGGCGTTTGCGTGCTTCTTCCTTCTTTCCTAGCAACTGCAATTCCAAAAACGATGAAAATTGGTCTTTGTCAATTCTTCGCCTATAATCTGGATGTAGATTATCGTATGTGATCGCTAATTGTTCGCCAAGGGGCATTGGAGGCTTCAACTGATCCAATAAGTTACGGAATTTCGAAAGATATGTCGAAATATCTTCTTGCGGTCCTTGTGTTCTTACCATTATCCTTTTTCTTACTTGATATTGTAAGTCTTCTTTACAATATTGGAGTCTAAATGCTTGTTGAAAGTCTTCCAATATCAACCAATTGCGATGTTCTCTGCGAAACCAACACCAGACATCTTCATCCAGTACTACTGGCAATGACCTAGTGATGTCATCCATAGTCAATTGGTATGAGCGTGCACATTCCGTCAAATTTACTAGGAATGACTCTGGATCGTTCCTTTTATCACCTTTAAATTCAATATGCCATTGTTTTAGAATTTCGCTGACACGTTTTTCTCTTTGGAAGGTCGAATTATCCAAAAGTGATCCTTCTCGCCTGGTGCTTGACTGGGGGTAGGGTTGGGAATAATTGTATGGATATTGTCTAAAATTATTTTGTGATGGTGCTGGAGGAATATTATATTGGGATTGTGGCATAACTGGAGGCTGTCGTTCGAGGTTAGGATTAGATGAACTAGTATAATTTCGTGGGAATTGCTGGACGGTTCTAGGATTTTCCTGTTGCTGGAAGGAATTGTTTTGGGTGTAAGAAGGCTGCTGGATCGGTTCACGTTGATCGTAATACTGTCGTTCATTTCCTATTCGGTACCTCGTTTCGTTCGAACTACTCGTTGCAGGTATTGGTCTTTCACAATTTCTCGTGAATTCATCACTAAATCTCACTCCTTGTGTCCTATTACCCGCCTGAGTGTAGATTGGAAATGTTCTATTCTCCAGATCTTCCTCCGTTATCTGTGGAACATGTGATTCATGGCTTTGAACATTTCGCGGAAGATTGATTGTATTTGGATTTCTCGGCCTCGGGGTTGGTGGTGATCTCATGTTATCTGTGTTTGTGTTAGTTGCCACAAACTGTCTAATTTGCAAATACGATGTTTGATCATATCCGCCTGCATTTCCCGAATTAAAACTCGCACTTAAAAATTGTCTATCTTGAAATCTAAATTGAACCTGATCTGCCGCGTTTTGTTCATTTTGTCTATGTTCTATCACATTTCGTGTGCTGGATGTTGGGTGGATTGCGCGCATGGGAGATTAATACTATTACTATGTAAATTATAATTATTATCTGGGTGCTGGAGGGGTTCTGACGTTGAAGTGGGCAATGGGAAGTTCAAATGTAATCTAACATTAGCATTTGTCGTTACCACATTTTCTCCGCCAATCAGTGCTGTCGAATTCCGCGAATTGCTGAAAGTTAACGGATCTCCATATGGTCCCAATGTTTGACCTGTCGGCAATTGCCCATGAATACGTGGGTAAGCACCACTGTGCACTTCCATGTTATCCATTGATACCGTAGGATTTCCCGCTGTAATTCCCCTACTTACTGGCCGCATGACGGACGGATTCCTCCATGTGCCAGCTAAGTAGTTTTCCCCTTCTGAGGTTAAATTCAAATTTCTATTACCGGGTATATCCAATGGAACGAAATTCGCCTCGTCTACTTCAGGATCCCAATATGCCGCCGCTAACCCGAAACATTTCCGTGTTTCATATCTTTCTACTCGATTCCTTATATTATACATGGAATCTGTGGCGTTTAAATTTTTTAGATCGGCATATTGTAGTATTTCTTGATTACTACAATGAAAAACATTTTGCCGTATCCGCTGGATGCCCTCTTCCAACGATAACCTAGTATAATCCTCCTCTGCCAACGTATGCAGAGTCAAACTACCATTTAGTTCTGACATTTTGAGGATTTCTTAGGACACGTAAATTAATTAACGCTATTTCGTCAAAAAAAAAATTTTAATACTAAGTGCAGCTCAATACAACTTGTAGTCAATCACAAAAAAAAATTAAATTTATTTCTAAACAGCTCAATTGTAGCTTAATTTCTTAAAAAAAAACAAAATTTTGACTTAATAATTAATTAAAATTATGCAAGCATAAAATTATCAAATTGCTTTAATTTTAAGCAAACTAATTTATGAGCAAGCAAATAAAAATAATAACAAAACTAGATTTTAGTTATTAAGCAATTAAAATTATATAACACACTAACAAGTCAGTATTGTTAATTTCAGCGCACAAAAAGCCGAAAGCAAAAAAAAGAAATTTGTTAAATTATTTTTGTCGATACTATTATGACGAAATTTATCAACAAAAACTAATTAAGTACCTACGCAAGAATTCACAACAACGAACTTGAGTGAAAGGCAAGCGTATAAGTGAATAATTTACAAGCCAAGCTTGAAATATTTAAGCGTATTGGGTATATATGGGTATATATGGTGCTGGATTAGGTTACAATGGTGCTAGATGGGTTACGACTCTTAAAAAGATATATATACAATGCAAATAAATAGTGAAATGTTACTTGTTAATGCAATTTCAAAATTAATAAGCGTACAGCAATTAAATATTACTATCTTAACACTGTATAACTGTATATACACTTGGTTGGCTATCGTTCTCAATATTTGAAGGGTCCTATTTTGTTCAAAAATAAATTAAATTGAATATAATTTTGGTGGCTATAGGTTCTAATTAACTCAAAGAATGCTTATTTATAATAAAAAACTCAATTTAATTGCAAACAAAAATTTTCACAAAAATTACTTGTTGAGTAAATCAAGTAACTGCGATATTTGCTATTTGTCCCTTGAATTTATAACTACAGGGTACAATATTAACTTTGACTGCTAATTTTTAACAATAATTAATTGTAATAAACTTAAAAAAACATTTTCCTTACTTTTCTTTTCCTAAGTTGAGAACGTAGCTTGAAATGACAATTTACTAAGTACTTACTCGTACTCCAAAATTCTCTTAATCACATAACTTTTAATATAATTTAATTTTACAAACTTCAAAAAGCCATTAAACAAAATCAAATATATTGGAGCTAGAAGGGAATAAAACTAATTGCAAAATTTATATTTATAAGGGGAGAAACAAAATTATTGCTGTTATATGCAAAAAAAAGAACAATATGCAGAAAAAAATTTCAAACCAAATAATATGGAATAGACTCACCGAATTTTGCAGATAATTCACTATTAACAACAATTTCTATTAACCAAAATTGAATTTATTACAAAAAATCAAAATTTGGTTACACGTGGTCGAAATTAAAATGGCCGTCCAAAACCACTTTCGACGCTTCCTCTGTGTGTGCGCAATATGGCGGATTAATACTCATGGAAATCCCGAAGTCCACGATCACAATTTTTTCGGATCAAAAAGTCACGGTCGCCATGTGACGTGTCCACTGGGGATTAGGGTGGAGTCACGAAATAATACAAAAAGAATAAATAAAACGGTTGCAGGTTTATTGCACTCAAGGTGCTCCAGAGTAATACACGGCAAAGCAGCGGCTTTGCCGTTCGAAATTGCCAGTCACGTTGGCCGCGGTCGCTCGCGTTCGCGCAATTGCGGGCCGTCCCGCACCTAACCACGCGTCGCGCACACACACTTAAAGGAAGCTGGACTTGGGGAGGAAGGAGCACGGCTCACCTGGACGCTCGTCTCCTGGGTCCTCGGACACACACGTAGCTTTATGAAATTGCGGTATATCGAGTCGCACGATCGGTGGTCGGTCGCAGTCTCTCGAGTATCGGCACGCACGAAGCGAGAGAGTTTTCCCTCGGCGTATTGCGCAGGCGCGCCTACTCTCGCGTCTCGAGTCGTGCGCGCTCGGCTCAGTTCGTACTGGCCGTTCGGGCCGTGATTTCGCTGCCTCGACGGAGATGTCTACGACGTTGGCTTCTTTTGGTGCTGGATGGCGATCAAGTAATTGCGGCCCTGCTGAGAAGACTGTCTGCGAGGTAAACTTTAAATCGTTCCTTATTACTTTGATTTTAAGCTAATCCGAGCCTCTCGAGTTTCTTCGTTGCAGGTGCCGTATGTTGTGAATACGGGATCTTCGGCTCGGAGTGTCCGGACAGCTGGAGCACATCGGCGTCTTATAACAGCCCTCAGTGAGCGGAGCCAGGCAGCGGTGAATCGTCGTGGTCCTATGGAGTGCCGCCAAGGTAATTTACCTACTTTCCTCGGGCTCTATCTTGATGTTTATTTGTGTCTGCCATAACCTCAACTAGACATGTCATCTCCTTTCCTGTTGGTCCTATTGACATACCTGGGAGAAGCTATGCCTGGTTATAGCTTCTCCATCCTCGTTCCTTAGTAGTCGACCAACTTATTAATTGATTACCGTTTCAGGTACTCTAATTGGCAGTACACCATGGCTTGAGCGCAAGGGCGCTACCTCATTCCAAGGCCTGGAGTCTTTACCTGGGCTGCTCAACCTCGGAGGCTTCTCTTGGGTGCTGGAGAGGGCAATCAAGGCTGGATGGGACCTGGGGATATGATACGGGTCATTACTGGTGCTGGAGAAGACATAAGGATGCTGGATCAACGGAGCAGTGTGTGTGTGTGTGCCATTGTGCGCAGTCAGGAGTCGCATCTCCTTTGCTTCGGGTTCTGCTGCTTACTACGCATTGTAAGCTTATATCGGTTGCACACATTCGCATATGTGTGTCTAATAGGACTTAATTGGTATGTATAGCACGCTTACTTTGCATAGTAAGCTTGACAGGTGCTATACAATACCTTGTCTCGCTAGTTTATTTCTAAGTGACATGTAGTATAACTACAATGTCACAATATTTATACTTATTTATATTTTAATTACACCTTTTTATAAGTAATTTATACTCCATAATAGTTTTCTGCAATTGAAAGTACTCAAATCAAAAACACCTTTCAAAAAGGTGTCAGAACCCGCAAGTATTGTGTTATTCTAATCAAACTTTGAAAATTGTTATCTGATAAATAAAATTGTTATCTGTCTGATAAATTTTAAACTGTAAGATAAAAATATCTTTGATTCTAATTCCCATATTTTCTCTACTTATTTATATTTTAATTACACCTTTTCTATATCTAACTTATATTCCATAATATTTTTCTGCAAATTGAAAGTATTCAATTCGAAAACACCTTCCAAGAAGGTGTCAAAACCCGCAAGTATTGTGCTATTCTAATCAAAGTTTGAAAATTGTTATCTGATAAATAAATTCTGCTATTCAATCTGACATTGTTATCTGATAAATAAATAATTTTAATTTCTAACTACCTTATTTTATCTATTTCTTTGAATTTTAATGAAACATTTTTATAAATATTACGAAAATTTCGTATAAAAAATTTCTGCAATTGAAGGAATTGAAATGAAACTGAAATCGACAAGTATTTTGAATCGTACCATAAATTTATATTTTATATAAACATTTTTATATATATTACTTAAACTTCGTAAAAAGTTTCTGCAATTGAAAGCACTGAAATCAAACTGTAATCGACAAGTATTTTGAACCATGCAAAAATTTCTACCAATCTGAATACAGATTTTTTTATATGAAAAGTATCTTACACTATTATTTTTCATTTCTGGCCCTCACATGTTTTACAGTAATAAATAAATAATATTCTAATGATATTAATTTGTGCAAAATTAATTTCTGCAATACTAATAAAATGGTCATTTCTTTTTTATTCTTTTAAATAATAAAATAATACTTGCACCACCGTTGGTAAAACGCTTCATATATGTGTTAATTCTGACTTACTAATGTATTCCTTTACATTTATGAAAGTATATAATACCGTGAAGAAACTGCAATGAGTAATAATATATAAATATTGCAATAATATCTGGCAATTTTAATATCCTACATCACCAATGATAAAATAGACATCATTATTTTATATATATGTGTTAATTCTGACGATATTAACTGATGTTACATTTTATAAATAATTACATACATCTTAGCTTTTATCTTATTAATTAATTAATTAATTGGTAAAATCATGTAGATTGTATATCCTTAGTTAAGCGAAATAATAATTATTTTACATAACTACTAAGAAAAACTTGCTAATTAGCGACGGAGGTCATACGATGTCTTGGTGAAGAAAGCACTTGTTGAAAATACAGTCGCTAGTGGTGCTTGTATCAATCGGCCGGGGACGGGAATCAAACCTGGGACCTCCAGATTATGAGTCCGTCGCCCTACCGACCAAGCCATCGCAGGCCTCTTTTAGGAACTTTATTAGATAAAAATAATGATGTCTATTTTATCATTGGTGATGTAGGATATTAAAATTGCCAGATAGTATTGCAATATTTATATATTATTACTCATTGCAGTTTCTTCACGGTATTATATACTTTCATAAATGTAAAGGAATACATTAGTAAGTCAGAATTAACACATATATGAAGCATTTAACCAACGGTGGTGCAAGTATTATTTTATTATTTAAAAGAATAAAAAAGAAATGTCCATTTTATTAGTATTGCAGAAATTAATTTTGCACAAATTAATATCATTAGAATATTATTTATTTATTACTGTAAAACATGTGAGGGCCAGAAATGAAAAATAATAGTGTAAGATACTTTTCATATAAAAAAATCTGTATTCAGATTGGTAGAAATTTTTGCATGGTTCAAAATACTTGTCGATTACAGTTTGATTTCAGTGCTTTCAATTGCAGAAACTTTTTACGAAGTTTAAGTAATATATATAAAAATGTTTATATAAAATATAAATTTATGGTACGATTCAAAATACTTGTCGATTTCAGTTTCATTTCAATTCCTTCAATTGCAGAAATTTTTTATACGAAATTTTCGTAATATTTATAAAAATGTTTCATTAAAATTCAAAGAAATAGATAAAATAAGGTAGTTAGAAATTAAAATTATTTATTTATCAGATAACAATGTCAGATTGAATAGCAGAATTTATTTATCAGATAACAATTTTCAAAGTTTGATTAGAATAGCACAATACTTGCGGGTTTTGACACCTTCTTGGAAGGTGTTTTCGAATTGAATACTTTCAATTTGCAGAAAAATATTATGGAATATAAGTTAGATATAGAAAAGGTGTAATTAAAATATAAATAAGTAGAGAAAATATGGGAATTAGAATCAAAGATATTTTTATCTTACAGTTTAAAATTTATCAGACAGATAACAATTTTATTTATCAGATAACAATTTTCAAAGTTTGATTAGAATAACATAATACTTGCGGGTTTTGACACCTTTTTGAAAGGTGTTTTTGATTTGAGTACTTTCAATTGCAGAAAACTATTATGGAGTATAAATTACTTATAAAAAGGTGTAATTAAAATATAAATAAGTATAAAAATAGAATTATCTTAAAAATGCAATAATTAATATATTTAATTTTTAACCCATTGTATATATCATATGGATATTTGGAAAAGTGTATGTTATACTTGATTAATATTGATTTCATCTTCAAACAATTTTGCATCTGTATTTAAAGCATTACATTGAATTTTAGATCCGTTATTATTATTGAGTATACGTTTATAAATTTTATGAGTTTTATCAAGAATGAGTAAACAAATACACATTCTTTCATGTTATGTTTACAACTTTTTTTTTGCGCACGGAAAAAATACATATATTATGTATTCTTGAAAAAACAATTTTAAAATATATATATGTATTATATTAATATTCCGCCGCACGCACACACACCCACATACATACATACATATATATACACATATATGGGCTATTTCACGTCAAGTGGTACGATGAAAATTTTAAATCACTCCGAAATTTGAGAACAGGCTGGAAACATCTTCCAGAACAAACAAAAAAATTTAAGTGTTAAAAGTAATTTGCTTAAGAGTTATTTGACCATGAAAAGTGGAAATTTTTCAATTTTTTAGAAAAATTTCTATTTTTAAAGCCATTTATCTCAATATCTGTTGATTTTTTTGAAAAAACATTACAAACAACTTTTGTTTAAATTAATCTTTAGAACTTATCTACCCTGGTTACATTTTTTACTTTTAAAATCTCGAAGAGATAGAACACCCGGACATATTGAATATCAAAAAAAAGGCTACTACACCATAATCGATTTTAATCTAACACCTCTCAAAAGTTCACATTTTTCGCGAGCTTTCGAATGGCTTGGGTTAGATTATTGGCCAAGACCGCTGGTGTAACTTATGCCTCATAAACCTCATAAAATCACTAATTTTCACGTATTTTAGGACATAACTCACACCAAAGGTGTAATATATATATATATATATATATGTGGTAATGAACAATTAACTTACCAAAAATAGTAAAGTTATTAATACAGAGATAAAAAATGTTCGTAAAGAAGTTGGTAAACAGTCTATGAAAGCAACTGTAGAGCAAGTATATGATTCAACAAGTCAGAATTGCCATATAAGTCTATCAGGTGATGGTTCTTGGAGGAAGCGAGGATTCAATTCTCTTCAAGGTGTTGATACTGCATGAGAATAAAAAAGTAATTGACGTTCCTCCAAAGCAATCTTTTTGCAGAGCATGTGAATTGCGACCAGAAGAAGAAACAAAAGAATATAGAGAGTGGTACTTTACGGCATGAAATATACTAATTATATTGGAGGTTTGAAACACTTTCACAAATAAGTACACATAAAATAACTTCAACCACATAATATCGCACTAAGCACAAATACACTGAGCATAACAAAACACTTGTTTATAATTTTATCTGTATTCTGCAAATATTGTATATCTAAGTGTTGACACATTGGTTATGCTGAAATGGAGAAACAAAGAATCAATTTCTTGACATAAACAAAATATAAATTTAAGGTTATGCAAATACTTATCTGATATAATTTGTTCATGCAGTTTTATAAACCACTTGTTTTTTTTACTTATTTTATTTAGATATTATATAATATAATATATATAATATATAATTCTACTTGATATTATAATAGCTTAAAACTGAACTACAAACGTGTGGCTGGTGCACACTTCCATTAGCAGCTGTAACACTATACATGCCTCTCTCTTTCTCTATCACGTGACAAGGCTATCCGAAAAATCAATAATCTTATGGAAGACTTGTCATGTGTGAGAGAGAGAAAGAGATATTGTACACAACTGTCAAACAGTATTTGTTTTTACTGCATTCTTTACATATTTTTAATTAAATTTAATGCTTATAATAAAAATTATAATCATATATAATATAGTATATGATTTTTTATCAAAATATTTTTTAAAATCCATATAATCATACATTAATATTCAATAATAGCAAAGTATTCTTGTAGTTTTAAAAAATTTTATTCCTCTTTTTATAAAGAAACTGATTTTTGAAGTTGATTTTCTGTTATTTTAGATAATACATGTATATTAAAAAAATATACTGAGTATTATATTAATAAAACCAGAAAAAAGGCATTATAAACCTATTAAATATATATATTATTAAGATTATATATATATAAATTGTATAATACCTGAAGAATACGGTATTAGAATTATAAAATAAGTAAAACTTTAAATCTAATAAGTGAAACTTTAAATGCATTTATCTCATTAATGGTTTTTTAATGATTTTAGCTTACTTGCCGCAGGATATTTCAGAGCCAGGTTGATGAATCACTTTGAAATTTTGGGGAAACTTTTATACGTACATAACATTCACTATTTTTCTTATTATTATCAACTTTTATATTTAATACATTGTTATTAATTTTTTTTTCAAAAAAAGAAAAACATAAGTCTGTAAACGTATGTTCCATGAACATTTTAAGACTTATTAGACATTAAAAGATGCATTCAGTGCTTCAATATCCTGCGGCAACTGCAAAAATTGATCAATTTTTTAATATCATTAGAAGTTTAATAACCAGGATTAAAAATACATAATAAACATTTTTTATATTGATAAATATAAAGTATAATATATATATATATATATATATATATATATATATATATATATATATATATATATATATATATATATTATGTAAAAAAAAATAAATTTGTAAGAAGAATTAAAAAAAAAATTTATTCTAATAATAATTGTTTATTTATTTATAACATTTAACCCAGGCTTGACCCCTTAAACAAAGTGCTAGTAGTTGGCCTTCATGGTGCATCAACAAAGAGACAAAACAATTATATATTGATCAATATTTTAACGATGAAGGGGTACGATTAGAAATGGACAAAATTGAAAACAACCCTGGGTTGAGAGCGTGTGGTAAGATGAGTTTGAACTCTTTTTGTGGTAAATTCGGGCAAAAGAGTAACTTGAAACAAACGCAAATTGTCAGATCTCGAGAGGAATTGTTGAAAATAATAACGAGTCCCGAAAAACAAGTCAACGAATTGTTACCTGTTAATGTCGAAATCTTTTATGTTAATTGGGAGTACATAGATGAAGCTGTAACTCCATCGTCTCATACAAATGTTGTAATTTCAGCTTATACTACTGCTCAAGCAAGGTTAAAACTGTACGAACATCTAGAACAATTGCAAAGCCGTGTACTGTACTATGATACTGATTCTTGTATATTTATTGCACGTAATGATGTTAATGAATACAAACCTAGTTTACGTAGTAAATTGGGTGATATGACGAATGAATTAAAATGTTATGGAGAGGGAGCGTATATTGAGAAGTATGTATCTGGGGGACCAAAGTTTTATGGAATGAGTTTTGTAACACCAAGTGATGAAAAAATTGAGTGTTGTAAAGTTAAAGGTATAAATTTAAATTTTTGTAACAGTATAAAAATCAATTTCAAAAGTATTGACAAACTGATTTCTGATGCGTTTGACAGAAGTACAGAAAATGAAAATGAGCCTACAAATAATGAGTATAAAATAATAAAATTAAAGTTTAGATGTATTCGAAGAACTAAAGATGATGTTAAATCTTGTAACGTAGTGTTGAAAAAACGCCGATACATTAACACAATATTATCACTGCCTTTTGGATATAAAATGTAATTATTAATTATATTTTTTATCTGTTAATTCTATAATAGACGTTTATAACCCATTAATTTACTAAAAACATGATAGCAATAAGCGAATTTACACATAATTAAATTAGCTTATTACTCTGCGGAAAATATCTAACAAAGCTCCCGCGCCGCGCCGTCGCCGCCGGTCAGCGTTTTCTTTTATATAGAATTTGATATAAATACCCAGAATTCTTAGTTTTGTAGAATAGTTTAAATAATGGAGACACAGTGGAAACATCCATTTACGTGTATAATCAGTGGACCAACGGGTTGTGGTAGAACTATATTCGTGAAAAGTTTCTTCATAATCTTACCGATATTTGCGATTCAAAGTTTGATAGAGTTTTATTTTACTTTGGTGAATGGCAAAAGAGCTATAGAACAGACTTCAAGTTGGGGGGATACGTCGGTAAAACAATAGAATTTCACGAGGGTCTACCGTAAACTTCCGACTATTCTCACGACAACAATAAGAATAAATTAATAATCATTGATGACCTGATGAGAGAATCGTCAAATAACGTAGTGTTAGATCTGTTTACAAAAGGAAGCCATCACAAAAATATTAGCGTAATTTTTATTACACAAAATCTATTTCATAAAGGATCCGGACAACGAAACATATCTTTAAACGCCAATTATATCGTAATTTTTAAAAATCCACGAGATCGTGCACAGATTCAATACCTCGCTCGTCAAGTCTACCCTGAAGACCCAAAGTTTTTACAAGAGGCATATTCGGATAGTACAAATCCACCCCATGGATATCTTTTGCTAGATTTGAAACAGAGTACTCGGGAAGAAATACGATTTCGCACGTCAATCTTTCCCGACGATAGAGTGCAGTACGTGTACGTGCCAAAATACAGCTCGAAATTTCGATAAGAATAGAGAAGGAAGAAAATGATGGACAGTGCTAATCCAACTATGAAACAGAAAAGATCTAGGAGACAAATAGGAGGTTGTATACCCAATCATTTCAGTAAAAAGTGCGTATCCGTGTTGAATGCTCTGTGTGACGCAGATAATAAGCAACGGTTAGCTCTTATACGCTCAGCAAATAAAGACTTAATTAACTGTATTGTTACAGAGTGTGCGTTGAATATCGTGAAAGGTGTTGTCTCATTGAAACAGTCACAAAAATCTAAATTGAAAAGATATCGTAAAGTTTTGCGAAAATTGGCTGAAACAAAACAAAGAAAGAGCAACGGAAATGGTAAATATGACTGGGTAAAAAAGAAACGAGTAATTGTGCAACAAGGCGGCCATTTTCTTCCTCTCTTGCTGGCACCAATTATAGGAACATTGATTTCTAAACTATTTGGCGGTAGTCAGCAGTGAGAGAAAATGAATCATGCTAAAAAATGGTGATGGTTCCCAAAGACGTGTTTCAAAATACAGTTCTACAACAACAACAACAACAACAAGATTACGTCAAGGACACGTCGGAAGAATGTGGAATTCAAACAAAAGGTAATGTGTTATCGCGTCTTGTTGCCGAAATGCACGACATCTTATTTTCCAAGAGTATAAGAGACGAACGAGAAAAGAGTCTAAAATATTTACAAGTATTACGTCGATATTTACACTTTAAAAATATTGAGTATACCGTAGAAAATGAAGAAGAAGATGAAAACGAAGAGGTAAACGCAACAACATTATCCGAACAGGAAATTATTGATACTCTTCCAAAAAAAAAAAGGTCAAATACTTCTTAAATACTGGAAAACTAATAATCTTCACCGTTTAACTTGGAATGAATGTGGAACTGTATTAATAGATCATAAACCTATATCCAATTCTAACGTTGTAGAAATTGTAAATTACACACTCAGAAATAAGAAGACAGTGGAGGAACCTACAGGAGCTATTGTAATAGCTAGGTTTATATCGTTGTCTCAAACTTCTGTAAATCTTGTTGAAAATGCAAACCTTTTAAAATTGATTCAAAGAGTTTATCCCAGAAAATTGAAGAGAAAAATTAGTGAAACACCTCAAGCGTCGGTAAGAGGTGAAAAGTGGTTGAGAATTGTTGCATAAAAATGCCTTACGTTAGAAAATATTATGATGTTTCCTATGCTAATAATTACACTGGTGCTCGTCAGTTGATCGAAAAAAAAAATCTTAAAGAAAAGAATCGGATATACGAATGGTTGTGTAATCAAGATGCATACACTTTACACAGACCAATTCGTCGTAAGTTTCCTAGATTATATTACAACGTTTCTAACGTCGACGATTGTTGGGAGATGGATTTATGTGACATGCAATCGCTCAAATCTGATAACGATGGATACTGTTACATACTGGTAGTATCCGATGCTTTTAAAAATATATTTTCGAGATCAAATGGAAGAGTACCTGTATATGTACAGTTTGATGCAGGGAAAGAATTTGTTGGATCTAATTTTCAAGAATTTCTCAAGAAAACGTGGATTTTGTTTCGTGTTGCACGTAATCCAGACGTTAAAGCCGCTGTTGTAAAGCGTTTAAATCGAACGTTAAAAGAATGTATGTACACATATTTTACACATAAAAATACTCACAGATATATGGATATAATTGTTAACGCATACAATCACACAAGACACACCGGTACTCAGATGATACCGGCTAATGTTACCGTTTACAATGCTTCCGAAGCGAGAAAAAATTTACAGAAACGTGCTTTAAATCAACGAAAGTCATCTCGTTCCTATATATACATAGTGGATGATTATGTCTGTATCAGTCGTGCAAAAGGTACCTTTGAAAAAGGTTATGAGAAAAACTACTGTGAAGAAATTTTCAATATTTATACATTTATGAACTAACAGACTTAAATAATGAATTGATTGATAGTTTCTTCTACCCTGAAGAATTAGTTTTGGTAGGTGACAAACGTGTACGGAAAGGATCTGAATTTAAGATTGAACGCATCATTAAAAGTAAAGGGCGTGGTTCAAACAAACAAGTATTAGTAAAGTGGTTAGGTTATCCCCACAAATTTAACACTTGGCTGAAAGCCAGTAAAATTAATCAGATTTAAAAAAAATGGATAGTGATAATTTTTACGTAGTTCTTCCTAGTAACAGTAGCATGCGATACTTTCCTGAAAATACCACGTCATGTTACACCACACATTTGTCACACGCAATTTCTTTACATGGTCATTGGAGCGTAGGGTTAACAGAAATGCAAATTCCATGTACAATATTACACATTCACAAGAAGGAATCGAGTTTCTCGTATCGGATTGACAATTCAACTGACAGAATCGCGACAAATATCATATGTTCATTTCCATCAGGCGTATACGAAGACATTACCGATCTTCAACGTGCAGTAAATCAATCAATCGAATTTGCAAAACACATCCAACTCAAACGATCAGTTAAAAAAGGGGGTTTTATACTTTCATAAAGTTTGTGATTGTGAGCAAACTCATTATATTTTCTTTAAGGAAAAACTCAAACGCATTTTCGGATTTGAAAATGAAAGCTACAAAGATACAGGAATTCCGATAAATTTCAATGGAATGACAGTTGAAGCTGACAGACGTGCTTTTCTCGCCAGAGTAATTCCTGATCAACTTTTTGTTTACACGGATATTTGTGAGCCTTACACTGTAGGTGATGTCACAGCTGCTCTATTCGGTTTAGTGCGCTACAATAACGCAAAGTACGAAAGCGGTGGAACCATGATCAAACAATATTTTCCACCTAATTACATTCCATTGTTAAATAATAGTTTTCAATATATTGTAATAGACATAAGAGATCAATATGGTAATCACGTGTCATTTGAATACGGAACGTCGACAGTTACACTTCACTTTAAACGCTTTAATTAAACTAGTAACTAATGATATGATCCAATACAATTCGTATTACAACGATCAGATTGGAGGTGGTAATGTTCGTCACGTTTTTACAGGTTCGCCGTACCAACGGGGACACGGTATTGGCAGTTTTCTAAGCGGTCTTTTTAGAAAAGTTTTACCCTACATTACCAGTGGAGTTGAAGCAGTAGGTAAAGAAGCATTTAGAACAGGACTAAACGTTTTGGATGATGTTAACAATAGTGGAATGAAAATTAAGGAGTCAGTAAATATTCGTATGCGTGAATCTGGACAAAATCTCAAGAGAAGAGCAGCCAATAAAATTTCTGAACTAATGAAAGGGTCAGGATATAAACGTCGAACTAGGAAAAAAAGAAGTCAGTTACCCAAGAACCGTTTGAGAACACACAATAGAACTAAACGAGGAGGTGTAAATACACCAGGATGAGTAACTAAAAAAACTCAAAAACGACGCACAGTTGTAAAAAGGAAGAAGAAGAAGAAAAAGCAAATGTTACGTAGTGTATCGGACATTTTTGGTTCTACATAATTATGGCTTTTCTACATGCTAATTCTTGTGAATATATGAAAGCGGGGCTAGATTTATTTATACGTCCACCTACTCAAACCTCTGTAGAAAATTCTCAATTCGTTCATTAGAAACCTGTATCATCTCTTAGCGACGATGGACCATTGGAATTTGTTGTACCAGGTGGAGAAGACTATTTGGATCTTGCTCATACCATGTTAAGTTTACGTTTATAGATTTTACCAAATACAGAAGTTGATGCAGTTGAAAGTGGAAACTAGGTCCAATAAATAAATTTCTGCATTCAATGTTTAATCAAATTGATGTATTTTTTAATCAAAAGCTTTTTTCACCTCCCAACAATATGTACCCGTACAGGGCGTACATCGGAAAATTGTTTAATTAGTCTGCTGAAGCTATGAATTCATATCTTACTGTGGGGTTATGGTATATTGATACTCCTGGGAAAATGGATGCGTTACCTATCATACCACGTTCCGAACCTGTTACTAATATAGGATTATTGAATCGACAATATTTTACTGGTGGGAGAAAAACGGTAGACATGATGGGTCATTTGCACTGTGATGTATTTAATCAGAATAAATTTTTACTCAACGGTGTAGAACTGAGGATACGCTTGATACGTAGTAAAGATTCATTTTGTCTAATGGATGCCGCAGAAAATGATAAATTTAGTGTTCACATAATGGAAGCTTCACTCATCGTTCGTCGAGTTCGTGTAAGTCCTGGTATAATACTAGCACATGCAAATGCTCTAACCAAATCGACAGCAAAATATCCTATTAGTCGTGTAGAGGTGAAATCTTTTACTTTACACAGTGCTATTTTCGTAGATACATTGGACAATGTTATTCTTGGACAATTACCTAAAAGAATTATAATTGGGTTTGTAGATAACAAAGCTTTTAATGGAAATCGAAAATATAATCCATTTAATTTTCATTACTACAAAATCAATCATCTTTCACTGTACATTGATGGTGTACAAGTGCCTGGAAAACCATTACAACCAAAATTTAGCGGAGATAATCCTGTGTACGCAGAAGCTTATCAAACATTACTTTCTGGAAGTGGAATACATTTTCTAAACGAACCAATCAACTTACCGCGTACCGAATACAACAGAGGCTATTGTCTTTTTACTTTTGATTTAACGCCCGACCTTGCAGCAAATTCAAACATGCACTGGAATTTGGTGAAACATGGAAGTGTTCGTATAGAATTGAAATTCCAAGAAGCCTTGACTTCTACAATTAATTGCATAGTGTACAGCGAATTTGATAACGTTCTTGAAATCGATTCAAGTTGTCAAATTATTAAGGACTTTGGCGCTTGACTTTAAGGTGGGGATGAATGAATAAAAACGGGCGTTTCTACATCTCAATTCACAGTCAACGAGTGAACACTAACTTATCAAAATGGATTACATCGTAGATATACAAGGTTTAAGAAATTGGAACAACACCTTCATTCCTAAGGAAGTGGCAGTAATTTCTTTAAGTGAACGGATGTTTTGCCATTGGGTGATTAAGTCTTCACATGAATACTTTGAGTTACCTTTAGAAATCAAACGGTGTAACCAGTATGTATCGAACTGTTATGATGGTATAAGATGGAGCGATGGTGATATTAGTGTAGAACAACTTGAAGAACATTTACGGTCCCTGTAAAAAGCCACAAATAGGTTTTATACTCGTGAACATGAGAAACAGGAATATCTTGAAAAGGTGGTGGCTTGTGAAGTTATGAACGTTGAGCAAATGTTATCACCGACATTTGAAGATCTGAAAAATAATCATCGAAGCATTTCATGCATGTCTCATCGTTATATAGTTGTTAGAGATAAACGCTTCGTATGTGCTCTGAATCAAGTGTACCTATTAATAAAGTGGTTACTGTCGATACTTCGAGATACTTCCTCGGAAAATGAAGAAAATGATAGTGAAAGACTTTATAAAGCAACGCGAAATCGAAGATTCAACAGTCGCAGTTTTAGAGTCAATCGAACAGTATATAATCATAGTAGATTTTCACGATCAGAATATGACGAAGTTGATGCAGCAGATAAGGATGATGTGTACGACATTGAAAAGTACTTAAAAGATGAATACGTAGCAAATACAAAAAGTGATTACAAAACTGAAATCTAAAACTTTAGAAGTGTATGCTGCTGACCGCATTCCCAGATTAATGGAAAAAGAAGTTGCAATTGTTGCAAATATCGATGATCATACTGAAAAAGGATCGCATTGGATTGCTATCTATATAGATAAAAATAGGTACGTAACATACTTTGACAGTTACGGAGTCCCCCCACTCTCCTCTCATGATATCGAAGGAATCAGAAGAAACTGCGTACAATACCGATGGAATACGAAAAAATTGCAAAGTATTGATTCGAAAGTGTATGGACAGTATTGTGTTGTGTTTCTTTATCATATGTACCGTTATAATAATTTACTCTCATTTTGTAACAGGTTTTCTACAAATTCAAGAAAAAACGATGAAAACATTGTAAAATTGTATTCAAATATATTAAAAAATAATACTGTTAAATTATCCAATCAAGTACACGTATTTAATAATGAGCGATCTATAGGATTTGGAATACGTAACCAGTCATGTATTGCAAACAAATGTTACATAAAATAAACGTAGTGTAATAGTATACTCGTAAGTGTTTAGTTTGTTACATCCCAATACCACTGTTTCCTATTTATATGTGATAAGCGTAATATTACCTTTTCTCTTCTTAGCATATTCATTTCGTAGAAATAAACCGGATGTAATAACTAGTGGGGCCGAAATATGTAAAAGCTATACGCTTTTACATTCCAGGCACGATCATTACAATAATACTAAATGGTTATGTGTTGATGGTGCCTTTCACCTATTTACATTAAAAAAAATTTGATTTAAAAAAAATACATATGTACATAATTTACATATGTTTATATAAAAACGTATAGTTTATTTTTTATACATTAATGTTCCTTCTAAAGAATATTTGGTAAAACAATATTAATGGGACGTATATTTTGGACAGTAATGATAAGTAAATATGATAAAATATTGTGCAATTTAAATTTTTCTATATGAAACAATATAATTAATTTATTTATTCGATACAGAGCAGCATTCATGTATATTGTTTAAATTTGTTAATTTTTGAAGAAATTCATTTGTATGAAGCTTTGTTTTTTTATTATGCAGCTGGTGGAATGGTTACTGGAGCATTATATAAAGATGTGTTATCGGGTGCCTTCTTTGGTAGTATTGCGACGCTACTTTTCGTCGGGAATAATTTAATTAGATTAAATTAAAGGCCGACGGAGGTTCCGTCGTAGCGACGTTGAAAATGGCTAGATATCGCCGATTTATATTTAATTGGGCGCCTGGCGATATTTAAATAAAAATGAAATAACTACTTTACAATACTAATCGGCAACCCGGCAAATCTTCACTCGACTCCTCGTCACAGAGGGAATCCCGACGGCTGACCACCTCGGAACCGGCGGCTTTTAGAGTAAATGGAAATTAATAATTACACTCACGAATTCAATAATCAACTTCACGTAATTTATTCAAACTTTTAAGAAAAAAAGATATAACAAACTCCGGCACCGATACAATATATAATCGCGACTCGCGACCGACTCTCACACGTGCACACACTCACGCAACTCCGTCCGTCCGGCAAATATATAAAAATATTATATTTAAATATTTAAAATAATTCGGCCGCCCGTCGGGCTAACCGTAAATATTACTCGCCTAATAAATCTCCTCACCGCTCCAATACTACTCTCTTCAACTCGACCCTACTCTACTTGACTACAACTCAACTCTACAAAACTTCGACCGAAAAAAATAATGGCTATTCTGCCTCAAAAATACTACTATTCAATAAGTATAACTGCCTCGTCGGACGATCAGGTAGCGAATCATCGAGACCGGCTTCTCCATCCGGCTAGCGGCGTGGCTTGATCCCCAAAATTAAGGATTTTCCTCCCCACCCTATCGCTATCCTGCTCTAACTTACTCTACTCCTTATCTACCGGCGTTGATTAGGGTGGTTGATTGCGTGATCGATACGCGTAGTCAGCCTTGATCTTATTTCCGTCAAGGCCGATTATCCAATAATAGTGGTTTACGTTACCACCAACCTGTTCGTTATTGGGTCGATCACGCAACCAATCATCCCCGACACTCGGAAGGCGCGCAATACAAATAATTAATTACCATATCGGTAATCCAGTCGGTGCTGCCGCCCCGTGCCTACCGGCTATATAATTCATACTAACTGTCCCGACACACTCATACAATAATTAATATTTAATTTCCAGCAACTATTTACAAATATATACACTTTAAAAACTACTATAAATCGCCCCAAACTCTACCGACAGATCTACCTGATTAAAATAATTCATTAATCTAATATACCTGTGCGCGCTATATACTATAGTATATACGCATACATAGGTGTGCGCGCACCGTATCTATCTATATATATGTATTCTAATATGCCGCGGTATACCTTCGCACGCATACATTAGGTATACCGCGACTCCTACTCTACTCGCGCGCTCCCCTCGCTCCGCGCGCTCCCACCCATGATCCCACTACGGTCGGTCACTCGAGCTCTTCGCGCGCGCAACACTCTCGCTGCTCGAGTGATTTCCCCCTACCCGCGCACCTCGCCTAGTGCCGCACGATCGTCGCCGTCGGTGCCGCGTTCCCCGGTATACGGGTGTAAGGTGGGGGAGCACCCAGGCTCTCCCGACTAGTTATACGTAGTTCGGGCGTGCGCACACCCATGCGCCATCTCAGCCGTCGTCGTCTGCTGAGCACGTGTGACGGTTGAGGTTAGGACGCCGCCTAACCTCCCGTCTTGTTGACATCAGCAGCGGATACGCCAGGTATCGTGAGACGACCTGGGCTCGGTCCTTGGCTCACGATACCTCTCAGCCGTGGTCTGGGTCGTAGTCCACGTACTACCGTCGGGTATCGATCGCGTCGTTCGTCGGCTCTGACTCTAAAACATACCCATACCGTGGGTATCAGTGTTTATATTAAAAAATGCATCGGTGCACTTCGGTCCGCCTGCGAGGGATTCGCTACCTGCGATCGCGACCTAATATACATTAAAGTATGCATGCACATGACTTATAAATACAAGCCATGTGCATGTACTTGTGCGTTGTATATTTTACAACGTCACAGTATATTTAGAGTAGTGTATGGTACCTATATGTACATTATGTTTAAATTGATGAATTTGTTAAGTGAAAAACTCAGTGAACAAAGTCATAAATTGATATATGTACAGAGTGAATTATTAACTTCTATTTTAAATTACAATGTTATTAATATAACATGTAAACGATAATCATTAATTTTTTTTATTAATTAAATAAATTAAGAAAAATTAAGAAAAAAATAATTATAATATTTGAAAAGACAAATATATTTAAGTTCATGTTGAAATTTTGATTTTATCACTTGGTATTTTTTAATATCAGTAGAATAGAATTTATCGATCTTCCCAAGTCAGAGGTGTAGGTAAAAAAGAAATTTTAACACATTTTTCTTTTTTCGTAACGTTTCGGTAGAAACTTAAATATATTTAAGTAATATAAAATCAATATATTCTTAGAATTCGCGGACACAATAAATTCGTTACATTTATTTAACGTTCAAGTCCAAATTTTTCAAGTTTAAGAACAAAGTTTTTTGTTCAATTTTATTTAAAAATTTTAATTATGTTTTATATATTTTTATATCAAATTTAATTATAAAAATATTAGTTTTTTTTTTAAATATAATTTTTTATTATAATTCTTTTTTTATTCGATTTTTTGCATTAAAAAATCAATAAAAAAAGAGAATTGTTATAATTAAATATTTTTGTAAAAAAATAAAAGAAATTTGAAATTCAAATTTGGATACGAGACGCGGGTTACATCAAATGCGATATACATTATACTTATGTGTATATGACGAAAAATAAATATAACGGATAGTTAGTTTATTTATTTTATTGTGTATATAAAATTACACCCGAAAACGACGCGATCACGTGATTACGCGAAATCGCGCAACATCGCGACGAGACACCGAGTCTCGGGCAGTCCGTTACCGGCCGTCCCGCGAAAGATACTGGTGCCGAACGTGTGAGTGCGAGAGTGAGAAAGAGAGATAGAGCTCCGGCGACAAATCGCGTGTGTGTGTGGAGGCCCATCGCCTCAGTCGAAGGCCTCTCCTCCGGATCAACCTCGAGGACCTGTCCGCATTCCTGGACCCGTGTGGAGGTTCTGTCACCGTAGTCCAGCGAGCAAGCGGAAGAGCTAGCGAGCCGCCTGCGCATCTGTGCGCCGAGTGAGTCCCTCTAAATAATTTTCGTGGTGCTGCGTTGATTCGTAACCAGCTCAGCACAGTGCAGCGAGCACTCATTTTTCCCGCGCGTATTACCCTACACTGCCTCCTCGCGCACGCGGTAGAGTCACTAGGCAACTCGGGTTGCCAATTCGCGCGTAGTTTTCGGGCCCCGCGACTTCACCGCGCTTTTGCGGCCGACCCCGAGGTCGATGATATTGTTTTAGTATTGTTTATTTCGTTTCTATTTAGCCCCCCGTGCGCATGTATATATTTGTAAATACCCTCTTTTAAATCAAATATATCTGTGATTTATTAACGTATATAAGTCGCGTAGTTATTTACGAAACCCGGTATTCTATTTTCCCGCTTACCCAGCCGCCTCCGCGGGCGCGTCAACAATCTCGTTGGCGCGCATTCTGAGCGGCCGAGCCTCGTGTTCCCCTACGGGCACGAGCAACCAAAAGCACTCGTTCTTCCCGTTGCTTCCTTAAGTTTACACGAGTGCGACTCGGATCCGGCGATTCTCGTCGCCATCGTTGTCCACGGCGCATCGTCACCGAGGTACCGCGGTTGCACCACGGCTAAAGCCCGTGCGCGGTATCGCGGCATCGGAGAATACAGCAGCGCGGCGCGAGGCTGCGTAGGTAAGTTTTCGCCTTGAAAGCGGTGCTCGACGAGCAGCACACGCAAGAATCGCCCCGTTACATTATATTGTATATATATTACGTATACGCATAGTTTTTATATGATTTTCATGAAGTTTTACTGTATGATATTAGTTATTCTAATATAAAGTTAAGTGAGCATTACAAAATAGCAGAAGCTCTTGTCCAGTATTTGTCCAATGTTGGCAGTGTTCGAAAATAATAGAATAATAACTATTTTTGGATGGTAAATAATTTTTATTTATGATCTAGTTAATTTATTTATTGTATAAGATTTATATTTTATTTGTTTTTGAAAATATTAAGTTGCCGTAAGTTGTCAATAACTAAGTAATATATAGTTTTTTACATTTTATTTATGTTTTAAATTGTAGAATACATTATAATTAAATTTAAAGATAAAATTTATATAAGATAATTATGAATTATAGGAGTAATTCACCTACTAGTCAATTTTAATACAAGAGTAACAATGGTAGTGAGTGGAACAATAATGGTTCAATTCAACAATAACCACGAGCCTCTTGTTTTGTATTGGGATAGTTTAGGCAATGTTTAATCTTTCTCAAGGTTGCATCTGGTATACATTAACGGTTTGTGACATTTTATTATTACATTTTTTAATTTATTTTAAATTACATTAAGTTTGCATTTAATGTTGTTTTTATTATTTTACTATTAAAGTTCTTACTATGTAATAATAAATACAATAATTTAAAAGAACGGCACTTATAATTATTAAGACCGAGAACATATTCAGGGTAAATATTTAAATTACATAGATATTAATTTTGAAATAAGCTTATAAAATTTATAATTTAAGCACAGTATAATTTTTATTTAACAAATATAACAATTGTTAAATTATGTAATTATGCAATATTAATTAAAGTGTTTTGCGAACATCATTAAGATTTTCAATCCATTAACTGATATTTAATGTGTTATCTCCTAACAACTTTTATTACTTAATGTGATATTTTTTACGTTGTTGAATATTTAGCTTTATTTTCTATTACAATAATAATAGGTTTTTCTTTTTATTTTATATTTACAGAAGTAGTGCTGATACAAGTTCAAACGAAGGTTTCTTAGCTAGTACACTGAGAAAAATTTTAGATTAAAAATTACTATAGTTTCTAGTAAAGAAGTCACAGACTGACAAACTGAGAAAAATCAGTAAAAATTACTATAGATTATAATAAAATTTACTATAATTTTTGTAATATTTACTATAACTTTTCTATATTTTAATATAAACTATAGTAATTTTTCCCAGTTTGTCACTCTGTGACTTCTTTACTAGAAACTATAGTAATTTTTAATCTAAAATTTTTCTCAGTGTATACAGTTACAGTGGTGCTCCGCAATCATTGCCAACCGGAGAAAGATATTAAAGACTCACATACAACAAATACTGATAAAAGAAAATGATATTACAGCAACAATAATTATACAATAGAACTCAAATTTTTAACGTTTTTTCATATTTTTTTGATTACTTTAACCGATTTTCTACGTTTATCTTCGAAAATATTGTTTTCAGCGTTAAGCGTATAATAGAAAAAAGGTTTATTATTTTAATACGAACATTTTGTTCATTAAAAGTTTTTCAGTAAAAACAATACATTTCGTTTTATTGCGAAAATACGTGTTTTTTTGTGCTTTTTTCATTATTTTGACCGATTTTCTATGTTTATCTTCGAAAATATTGTTTTGAGCGTTAAGTGTACAATAGGAAAAAGTTTTGTAATTTTGTGACGAATATTTTGTCTATTTACACTTTTTATATAAAAATGATACATTTCAATTTATAACGAAAAAACGTGCTATTTTGTAGATTTTTAATGATTTTCATTGTTTTTATGTACGTATCTTTAAAAATATTGTTCGAATCAGAAAGTGTTGTATAGGAAAAAGTTTTATTATTTTAAGACGAAAATTTTGTCTAAATTCTTTATGTACGTAAGAACAGTATTTTTGGAGATAATATGCATAAACCAATTTTACGAAATTGTAAAACGCTCCATACCTTCCACAATTTATGAGCGATACATCTGAAAATAGGACCACAGAGTTCTATAATTATAACAAATATGCCCTGTAAATTTCAGCTTAATCGATTAAAAATTAGCAGTTATATCTTGGTCACAGGATTTCATACATACACACATCCATACGTACATTTTAGGGAAAGGTTTGGATGGGTTCTAAGTTGCATAAATTTTATTTGTATGTCAAAATATATACTTTTTTGAGGTATCACATATTTTGCGATAATGAAAATATAAGGCACTTCCGTGTAACGATCGTGCCTAAAAACCAACCGTAATAATTTCTTAGAACGTTAAAGATAAAATATTAAAGGTATTTCATTTAATTTCCCCTCTACTAAGAGATAAGTTAAATTGTCAGTTACAGTGGAGGGATAGCTGTACCTCTCATTGGTCGGTTGACTACTTCTCCCTATGACGTAAGGATACAATTAGTGGTGGGAGTACACTTATAAAACGGTACGTCGCTTCGAGCCTTCTTAGTTCTGTTTCAGAAATTTTGACGTTAAAATCGTGCATTACTGTTTTAATAAGAATATGGCTACGCAAACGGAAGAACGTCGTCTACTGACGGAAAAAACAGTTTGTGGTTTATACGGGAACTTACTCTTGGCAACGTCATACAATTTAAATAAATCTCGTTCAAAACGTATATCAATTGTATTGGAAAACTCAAACGGCCGTTATTCTCCAATTATAAAACTCTCCACTGCATACCCCACTTACCACGTTAAATTTGATTTGAATTCGTGGACTGAATTCACAAACAAGTTTGATGAGATAGATTCGTACCTTCAGGGATGTTAAAGATTTAAACAGTTTAGTGAATCAAACTTTATTGAAATAAGTTCTCATAAAATGCTGTATCAATCCTCGTTTAAATTAAAATCTATAATGGTGGAAGAGAAACTGCATGAGGAAGAAAGTAACGATGAGGAATTGGAATCCCAACAATGGGAAGAAAGTCAGAACAAACGAAGAAAATCAGTTCATGTACCAAGTACTTGCATGCAGAAAGTAACATTTGACGGATGAAAATTAGTGATTCCTTGCATACAACAGAGACTCGATCAACTTACAAAATACTGTGACAATGTTAATAAAGTGATGGAATACATAATTGAATATTTCAAAAGGGAGGACAGTGAGACTGATTTAAAAATGTTATGTAAAAGTGGAAGATTTGATAAATATTATACACTTTATGAAAATGATGTAAAACTTTACGTAATTGAACGCATGTTTGATATGGATAATAATTTGCTAAACTCAATTTTGTCTGAAATAAGTGCGATAAGTATACCTGCTGTACTTCATAACTTGGAAACACAAATGTTAAAATCTGAATAATTGTAAAAAGAAGTTCATCATACCGAAATAAAAAACGTAATTATACTCTTAATTCTTATTTTCTTTTATTTAATGTATCCCCACTCATTCATTTCCATCATTTCCACCGATCTGATTAGAATTTACCCCCTCTACATTGAGTTACCGTTATTTACTAGGCTTATATAACTCAGATCAAAGAATATTTTACTTTTAGTAATTGTTTAACCGTCATTCAAGATAGGTAATACAAATAGTAAAAATTTTAATTGTGACTTTGTAAAATATACAACGCACAAGTACATGCACATGGCTTGTATTTACAAGTCATGTGCAGGCATTATTTTTACATTACGTTAGTTCGCGATCGCGTCGCAGGTAGTGAATCCCTCGCTGGCGGACCGAAGTGCACCGATGCACTTTAAAATGAGTATTGATACCCACGGTATGAGTATGTTTTAGCGACGGAGCCGAGGAATGACGCGGACGATACTCGACGGTAACACGCGGTTTCCGAGTCAGACCACGGCCGAGAGGTATCGTGAGCCAAAGACCGAGCTCAGGTCGTCTCACGATACCTTGCGTACCAATATCTGCTGATGTCAACAGGACGGGAGGTTACGCGGCGTCTTAACCTCAACCGCCACACGTGCTCAGCAGACGACGACGGTTGAGATGGCGCATGGGTGCGCGCACGCCCGAACTACGTACAACTAGTCGGGAGAGCCAGGGTGCTCGCCCACCTTACACCCGTATGCCGGGGAACGCGGCACCGACGGCGACGATCGTGCAGCACTAGGCGAGGTGCGCGGGAAGGGGGGAATCACTGGAGCAGTGAGAGTGTTGCGCGCGCGAAGAGCTCGAGTGAGCGACCGTTGTGACAACTTGATCCATGGCTAGGCATCTTCTGATAAATATAATTTAAGGTTATGTCACTAAAGAAAGATATTTTTCTACCAAATTTGATTTCAGTTTTATATTGTTAATAATGTTATTATAATGTTGGCTAAGATTCTTTGTATCATCTTTTACATTAATTATATTATTTTCTGACTTGATATGGATCATTTCTTATATCAGTCTTTATTGCAAATTCTTTTCAGTGTTTAATACTTTAACGTCATTAATATTAAAGGAATGATTATTCGCTAACATATGATCATTTATTACATAATGAGAATCTGGCTTATGTATATTGCAAAATTGTATTTGTTTTCAATTGATTTACTTACTTTTGTTTTCAATTATAGTGCGACGCATCAGGGATGCTATTAATTATACGTTTTATACGTTTATACTAATCACAAAATAATAAGTATAAGAAGATGTTCGAATAATATTGTTAAACTGATATTATCAATAAAGGTATAGCCTGATGAGTATGGATGATATCCATCGAAACGTCGCCAAATAAAAACATACAAGGTTTGTTTATCAAAATCGAGAAAACCTAATCCCTTTAAATATAATTTTCTCATGAAACGACCTGTTTTTAAGCTAATTTTACTGGAGTAAAAGGCGGATACTGCCATGCCCTACGAATGTCGTTTCTCTCACCGAGAGAGTGTGTACGCTTACGTGTATCGTGACAATCACACGTAATCAATAGCACAAGTCGAGTTGGTTATAATAATTCGTAGAATTTCTCCAAATTAGTACTAGTTATCTCCGATTTAAATTAAATTAAACGTATAATATTAATAATTCCCCTATAATAATAAATCATTTAATTTAAAAGTTTTTAAAATTTTTCAAATTTCAAGAATTTTGGAAAAATTTTCAAATTCTTCAACGTTTTCAAAATATTTCAGATTTTTATTTTTTTTGGATTTTTAAAATTAAAATAGTACATTACGATACAAGTGTGCGAAACAGGTGATTCACGCACGAGTCGCATTTGCCGCCCGAGCGAAGCGATGGTGGCAAACAGACGAGTGCTTAAATCGCCTGAGCACACGAGTATCGTATACTATTTTTTGGAACTAAGTGTGAGAAATGCCGTTATTGTTTAGAGTGATAACTAGGTTTATTTATATTATGGGAATTTAAATAATATACAACATTTCAGAATTGATAACAATTATATTTGAATTTTTTTCATACAATATTAAATATAACGTAGAAATTTAATTATGATCAGTAATATTAATAATAATAATAATAATAATAATAATAACGTGAAAAAAAATGAAATATAAGTTTTGGAATTCGTTATATTAATCACATGGAATTTGGAAGCTTGACGGTCAGTAGAAACGAGGGGTAGGGCGGCGGGGTGGGATGTTGGGGCGCGGGGGGTGCAGGGGGCGAAGCCGCAGGCATTCAAAATGGCATTTCGCACACAGTGTTTCAAAAAAAATTTTTTTTTGCAAATTTATGAAATTTAAAAAATTTCCTTTTTTAATAAAGTGTGTGCGTAGATACCATTTAAGAGTTGTTATTTCTGGTTATTCATTTCTGCGTAGCATAATAGACGAGATAGAGAGAGAGAGAGATAAATAGATAAAACGTTATTGGGTTTATAGGGATAATCCCAATAAAGTTTTATCTATTTATCTATCTATCTCGCTCTCTATCTCTCTCTCTCTCTCTCTCTCTCTTTTCTCTCTCTCTAGGGATAATCCCAATAAAGTTTTATCTATTTATCTATCTATCTCGCTCTCTATCTCTCTCTCTCTCTCTCTCTTTCTCTCTCTCTCTCTCTCTCTCTCTCTCTCTCTCTCTCTCTCTCTCTCTCTCTCTCTCTTAAAGTTTACAGCTATTGATGCGCGTATTGGCAAACTTGAAGACCGGGTCAGCAGCTTAGAAAAAAGCAATAAAGGTGTGATTGCAGTTTCTCAACCTCCTTCAAAAGACACGTGTGAGCTACTTATTACCGGGCTGCCCAAGGGTACGAGAAAAACTGAAAACGAACTATTAATTGATTTACTTGGTATATTAAAACTGCCTAATCTAAGCAGTCAAATAATTGATTTTCGTCCTTGGACTCCAAGATTGAAACTAAACCCGGCGGGCTCTCCCGCAACACCGATGCTCACTCAAGGAATTGTGGTTAGAATGTCGTCAACAACATCTAGAGACGCAATTATTGAGAAGACTCGACTCCTGAAAGGACAAAAGGCGCGGGATATTTTCGGTGAAGGTGGAGAGAATGCTCTGTTTGTCAGGCCCCTTTGGCCGAAGCCCGTTTTTGAGCTGTGGCAAGCGGCCATGCGTAAATCGAGAGAGCTGGGCTATGCGAGGCCCATAGTTTTAGATTTAATAGTTTTTATGCGTAAGGTGAGGGATGGACCGTTGATGCGTATAAATTCGGAAGCAGATTTCACAAACTTCCCTCCTCTCTCTCCAACTCACACCAAGTGAGATGGGGCTGGTCGGGCCAAATCATCGAAACCATCAAAATCATCGAAGTCATTTTCCATTTTTCACTCTAATATAAATCGTTTAAAAACACACTTTGCATCTATCGAAGCATTAATTCATCCTGCCTCTCATGATGTCATCGCAATTACCGAAACCTTCCTTACAAATCACGATTCTTCGGAAATTATTAAACTACCGGGCTACGTATTATATCGATTGGATCGGGAAGGTAAGGAGGGGGGAGGTGTTGCGGCGTATCTGCGTGAGGATTTTGGGGTAAAAATTATCGCGCACTCTGAACCTATTTTTTCAAATGCTCCGGAGTATCTGGTGCTATGTTTGACAGGTAAAACGTTTTCAATGGTTCTAGCAATTGTTTACCGTAGGCCTTCGGCCGCTTATCCCACGGAATTTTTTGAGGTATTGTCAGACATACTACCACGATACAAATATGTCATGGTCACTGGGGATTTCAACATTGACATGAGCTCTACCAGTGCCATGGCAAGCAGGTTTAGAGCAAATTTGACGGCTCTGGGACTTTCACTCATCCAGTCAGAGCCGACGCATCACGCGATGACATCAGGTGGGCCATCTCACACGTGGTTAGATCTCTTCCTCATTCGTGAACCGGTACCTGAACATGAATACACTAAGACGTTGGCTCCTTTCGCAGCTGGACATGATGCCATCAGTATTTCTATTAGGATTGAAAATGAGCAACCTCAAGTGAAGGTAATTGGTAAGCGAAATTTGGAGGGGATCAACCTTCATAATCTCGCAACTACATTTGAATCATGCATAACCTCCTCTTCCTTATCGGAATCATCCCCTCATCCTTGGCTCGACCAGTCCGATCTCATGGATATTTCTCCGATCAATCATCACCTTAGTCAACATTCACATCAAGTTCTTTCATCCCATAATATTCATAGCACTATTTCATCTACATTATCATCCTTATGCAACTCAATTTTAACAACTTTTGACTTGTTAGCGCCTGTAATTTTTCGCACCATTAAGACAAACCACAAACCCTGGATTTCCCGGGAAATCAGAGAAAATATTAAAGCCAGAAATGTAGCTTTTACTAGATTTCGTGCTTCAGGTTCTGTTGACGATTATACCATGTACAAGGGACTTAGAAACCAGGTTTCAAACTCTGTTAACACAAGCAAGTTTCACTATCTGGCAAAGAAACTCAATAGCACGAAAGACCCGAAGAAATCGTGGAAATGCCTAAAGTATATGGGCCTCAGTGCGAAGACAAACCCATCACCGCTTAAATTATTCTCACCCCATCAGCTAAATTATCATTATGCATCAGTTTCACATAATATTCAACCACTTTCCGTACAATCATTCTCTACCATTATATGCAACTATTGTCCTACATCACCCTCATCTCCTTCTTTTCATTTTTCTACTATAACCGCGAAAGAAGTTCAGCATGCAATACGGGGAGCGTCCTCAAGGGCAGTGGGGATTGATGGCATATCCGTTGAAATGATTAAATTGTTAGAGCCTCAATTAACACTGCACCTTGTTGACCTCTTTAATAATATGCTCTCAGTCGGCTATTTTCCCGAGAGCTGGAAAAGGGTAACACTGTTCCCTTTGGCGAAGTCGGGCAGGATAGAATCGTGTTCAGATACAAGACCGATTGCGAAACTATGCGAACTCTCGAAAATCTTGGAGAGACTTGTACATAATCAGTTGTCTGAATATCTTGTTAAAAATCATATCCTTGTGGACAGACAAGCAGGTTTTCGCAGAGGGCACAGTACCCAGACAGCACTTCTGGGTGTCCTGGATGACGTTAGAAGAGCCATTGATGCTAGAAAGATCACGATTCTCATCCTGTTTGACTTCTCCAAGGCATTTGATACTGTGCCTCATGGCAAACTTATGCAGAAATTGTGTGAGATTGGATGCTCTGACAACACACTGAGTTGGTTTTATCGGTATCTTGTAGGTCGCATGCATGCAGTGGAGAGTGAGACGGGCGTGTTGTCAGACTGGCTTGAGATAAATGCGGGAGTGCCTCAGGGCAGTGTTCTTGGCCCGATACTCTTTTCCATTTATATAAATGATTTGCCTAAAGTTCTTTCTCACAGCAATTATATGCTGTTTGCCGATGACGCCCAGGTCTACCACTCGTTTTTTCCGTCAGAATTAGAAACAGGGGTACAACGTATAACGCAAGACGCAAATGCGATAGCCCTATGGGCTCACACAAACGGATTAAAGCTTAATGTAAAAAAGACGAAGGTTATGATTCTGGGTAGTCAGGCTTTCTTATCGCGCATCGACTTGAACACTGCCCCGAAGGTAGGGTTGGGAGCGGATCTCCTAAATTATGAATGCGAGGTTAAATCGCTTGGGGTCATGATCTCTCCCTCTCTGGATTGGTCAAGACAGGTATTAACTATCTCGAGCCGTGTACATGGGGTTTTACACTCGTTACGATATTATAAAAAGACGTTGTCTCGTGGTCTTAGAAAGAGATTGGTGGAGGCTCTGATTTTTCCGCACTTCGACTATGCATGTGCGGTGTTTAACGATGTTGACCAGACCAGAAATCTGAAACTCCAAAGACTGCTAAATGCTTGTGTCCGATTCGTGTGGGGAGACATAGCAAGGAGAGATCATGTAACTCCTTATAGGTTAAGTCTCAGGTGGTTGTCAGTTGAGTCCAGACGCTCATACCTCATTGGATCACTTGCGTACAATATCATTGCTCATAACTCACCCACATATCTGGCAAACCATTTTATAAAAATAAATACCCTCTCTCACAACCCTCGCACCTCTACTCGTCATCCTTCAAAATTGCTACATTATCTTCCCCCTCGTACAGAGTCTCTGAATAAATCTTTTGTCATCACCGCATCTAAAATCATTAACGAATTTTCTACATTTTCATTCGACACTTCATCCATCACTCATTTCAAAAACGCATTATTCGATCATATGTTTGGACTTGACAAAACTGCCTGGGAAATTAGAGTTCGAAACGAGGGGTTGACACCTCCTCAGATCCCTCACCTAAACCTAAATCTAGAATAAGTTGTATAAATGTTTTAATGCGTAATTTTTATCGATTTGTAAAAATATTTTTATATATGCTTAATTATTTATTTATTTATTATTTTATATATATATTGTTTTAATCGTTAACCAATATTGTTATATAACTATTGTTGTTTTTATTATTATTATGTTATTGTTTTATTTTAAATTTTATACACGCTATTGTTGTTTTATATTACCATTATTGTAATTATCGTCAAATGTATTTGTATAATAGTGCCTACGGGGTCTCAACCCCAAGGCCAAATAAAATTTATTCATTCATTCATTCATTCTCTCTCTTTTCTCTCTCTCTCTCTCTGGTGAGTACAAGCTGGCTTGTTTATTGCTCCGTCTTGCTCTGTAATTTTTCACTCACACAGTTGCTCCGAGTTCTTTCAGTACATATTAAGGGGACGTATACTGCCTGCAGCGTCTATCTAGATATTTGATGGTCTTTTGCTGCAGCCAGTTGTTCCAATATTTGCAATTCTCGTTTTGCGGCTTTTTGGAGGTTATACTCGGGAGAGAAGACGACTCATTGCGCTGGCCAGTGTAAGCAGTGCTCCCAACATACAGACGGCTTTTTGCACGCTTTTGACCTTCATTGACGGGCGCTGAGAAGATATCATGGCAACATCGCGCGGCTGTTATGTTTGTGGCGGGAGACTTACCAGGAAGGATTACACGGAGGTTTGTCCACAGTGTAACAAAATCACGCACGCGCACTGTTTTGACGTCGCGCTGGGCACCTCCGAGCGCCGCTGTTGCGCGTTGGCTCAGGCCAAAGCGCTAGTCGCGGCATCAACTGATGCGAGGGCGCCACCGCCTGGGTTGCCGCGACAATCGTTGGAGACCTGCGCTACCGAGCTGGCGGCCACGCCCACTCCGTCTCCCTCCAGCGTCAAGCGCACAGCCTCGCCCCCGTCGCCATCATCGTCGCAGGTTGCTAAGCAACCTCGCGGCGTCACGCCCAGCGAGAGTTGCTCCGGCCTACCCGAGCGGACGATCGGTGCCGGCGATATGGCGGCTCTGTTTGCCGAATTCGCGAGCCGTCTATAAAGTAAGCTTGACAGTACGGTATCGCGCATTGAGTCCTCGATGCAGGGACTGGCCGGTGAGATTCGCGAGTTGGGAACGCGGGTTTCCATGATCGAGTCGTCGACAGAGGAGAAGTTAAACGGCGTGTCGGGCCGCCTGGATGTCCTTGAGGCCGCGAACGAGGAAATTCGTGACCAGATCAGCGGTTTGCGTGGTTCGAGTCTGGGGACTACCGCGCCTCAAATTTTTGACGCGTGCGAAATACTTGTCCGCGGTATTCCGTCAAATATTGCTATTTCGGAAGGGGAAGCTCTGCAGAAAACTTTCGGAGCGCTTAAACTTCCCAGGGTTTCTTCCCAAATAATTGAAACTCGTCCCTGGCTTGTCCGGGACAGACTTAGTGGGATTAATTCGGACTCGGCTTCTTCGACCTCTGCCGCCAATAGTAATCTCAAGAATGGAATCGTCGTCCAATTTTCATCGCCCTCCACTAGAGACCTTATTCTCGAGAGAGCGCGTCTTCTAAAGGGAGTCACGGCGGATTCCCTTTTTGGTACGGGTGGATCTGGGGCGATTTATCTGCGTGCGTTATGGCCCAAACAGATCTTTGATCTTTTTTCTAAAGCGCTTCGCCGCTCCACAGAGTTAGGCTTCGCGAGGCCTCTAATAAAGAACTTCACGGTCTTTATGCGTATCACCAAGGGAGGGCAGCTCTTCCCGATTCACTCAGAGGCAGACATTGCTAAGATATCGTCTCAGAATCCTCCCTCTCCGAAATAGGATTTGTCTGGCCAGGCATCATCTTCAACTAACTCTTCATTCTTCATCTTTCATGCAAATATTAACAGACTAAAAACCCATTTTTCATCCATAGAATCATTAGTTTTACCTTCAAATCACGACATCATCTCTCTTTCTGAAACATTCCTCACTGAATATGACTCCTCAGACATGCTGGGCCTTCCGAACTATACTCTACATAGGTTAGATCGTGTTGGAAAGGAGGGGGGAGGTGTCGCGGCCTACTTCAGGAGTAATCTTGAGGTTAGGCTCGTAGCTCACTCTAACCCTGTCTTTTCCAATTCCACGGAGTATATGATTTTTCAAGTACGCAGTCAGAGTAGCTCGTTACTTTTTTGTATAGTTTACAGGAGACCCTCAGCGACCTTTCCTTCGAATTTCTTTGATTCAGTAACGCATTTCTTACGCACCTGTGATCAGGTTGTCATTACCGGGGATTCCAACATTAATATGTGCAAGAAAGATGGGTCGTCAACCATGTTGGAGTCATATCTCGATTCATTAAACCTTTCCCTAGTCAAATCCGATCCTACCCATCATACCCTTACCTCAACTACCTCATCTCACACATGGCTTGACTTGTTTATCGTACGCAATCCTCCGCCTCTTTTCAATTACTTTAAGTCTCCGGTGCCCTTTGCGGCAGGCCATGACTTCATTGTCCTAGAACTCAAATTTCCTAAACCACTACCGGTTGTAAGGAGGATATGGTCCCGCAATATTACCCGGATCGACTTGACGGAGGCTGCTGCGATATTCTCGGCTGCTTTTAATCATGCTTCATCAATTCCTATCATGTCTACTGCCTCATCTTCTTCATCTTCATCTATCACGTCTTCCTTATCTGCATCTATCACGTCACCAAATTCGCCTGGCCACACTATCTCTTCCTCGTTTCACTCCGTTCTTTCGTCTTCGCCTTCTCCTACTCCTTCCAGCAACCTTCTTTCCAGCCTTGTATCATCTATTTTACACACCTTTGATTCCCTTGCACCAGCAAGACTCATCACTATCAGAGACTCCACCAAACCTTGGATCACATCATCTATAAGACATTCTATTAAAACTCGAAATCTGGCTTTTAAGAGGTATTTGTCCACATTTGCAGGTCTGTGGAAAGAGCTCAGGAACATGGGCCTTGCGACTAAACCATCTAGGTCACCTCTTACCATGTTTTCATTAGATCAGCTAAACACTCACTATGCATCCATCTCTCATTCATCTACCCGCTTTGATCTTGCTCATTTTCAGTCGCTTATCTCATCCTCTAATGTCCTGCCTCCTTCTTACCCTTCCACTTCCTTTCATTTTGTTCCTATCACTCCTTTCAAGATCCTGTCAATCATCTCCAGAGCTTCATCTAAAGCCATAGGCTCTGATGGAGTCTCAGTCTCTATGCTGAAATGCTTAGCTCCTCAAATTGCACCCCACCTTGCCGAGTTGTTTAACTCCTCTCTATCAACCGGATCCTTTCCAGAGCCTTGGAAGAAATCTCTCCTTTTTCCATTGGCTAAGTCGAGCAGGATGATCTCGCCGTCTGATACTAGGCCCATCGCTAAGCTCTGTGAAATCTCCAAGATTCTTGAGAAAATTGTACACGAGCAACTAGTGGAATACTTAAATAATAATGATTTGCTCATGGAGAGACAAGCGGGCTTTCGGCGGGGGCACAGTACCCAGACGGCCCTAATTGGCGTACTCGATGATGTTAGGAGAGCGATTGATAAGCGCATGATCACCATCCTCATCCTGTTCGACTTCTCTAAAGCGTTTGACTCGGTTCCTCACGATATCTTATTGCGCAAGCTGCGATCTCTGGGCTGTTCGGACACGGTCATGTCCTGGTTTTTCCACTACCTCGTGGGTCGCTCCCAGGCGGTGGTAGATGAACTAGGCTCTAGTTCGGCCTGGCTTGACACATCTAGGGGGGTACCTCAGGGAAGTGTCCTTGGCCCACTTCTTTTCTCCATTTTTATAAATGACCTTCCGAGGGTTTTGAAGCACTCAAATCACATGATTTTCGCGGATGACACCCAAATCTATCACTCTTTCCCTCCTGCAGATCTTGCCCTGGGTGTCCAGAGAATCTCAGAAGACGCAAATGCTGTTGAAAACTGGGCGAGATCTAACGGATTAAGTCTGAATGTAAGCAAAACGAAAGTGTTGATAATGGGTAGTCAGGCTTTCATCTCGCGCATTGATTTGGATTCGGCCCCTAAAATCAAAATCGGTGACAATTCCCTCGACTATGCTTTAGAGGTCAAATCACTGGGCGTTTGGATTACCCCCACCCTGGATTGGTCTCGCCAGGTTGCGTCGATTTCGCAGCGGGTTCATGGAGTCTTGCACTCTCTGAGATTCTTCAAACGTGCTCTCTCGCGTCAAAATAGGAAACATCTGGTTGAGTCGCTTGTTTTCCCACACTTTGACTACGTTTGTGCGGTCTTTCACGATCTTGACGCCACTAGAAATCTAAAACTCCAACGTTTATTGAACGCTTGCGTTCGCTTTGTGTGGGGAAACATACCCTGGAGAGAGCACGTAACGCCCTACCGCCTCAAGCTTGGTTGGTTATCGGTCGAGCTCAGAAGATCCCTCTTCATCGGCTGTAGTGCCTACAATATCATTTCCCATAGTTCCCCATCTTATATTGCTAGTCATTTTTGCATTCGCGATTCTTCCTTTTCCTCCCGAACTTCCTCTCGTCACCCACCCCTTTCCCTATTTTACCTTCCTCCTAGAACCGAAGCCTTCAATATCTCCTATGTAATTACAGCCTCTCGCCTTATTAACAGTCTTCCCTTTACTAACTTCGATCCACTCCTCTTCCCTTCCTTTAAATCCTCACTGGCACTACATCTCTCTGAGCTGGATCGTCGGGCTTGGGAATCGAGAGTGGTTGATGAGGGTTTAGAGTGCCCTCCCTTGCCAGATCTTTAGGCATTATCTAGTCACGATCCACTGTACTGCGGCTTTTATGTATTTATTTATTCTTGTTTTATTGTTTATATATTTGTTTTTACCTCTGCGTGCGCTGTTTTTATACATTTTTTACAATTATAACTATTTATTTATTTATTTGTTTTTACTCTTCGTTTTATCCTTCGACGACATATTTATTTTATTTATTTTATTTATATTATATTTTATTTTATTTGTATTTTATCGACGTTTACTTCTTTTCTAACACTTTATTTTTATCATGTTATTTATTAATCTTTTATATCTTTTACTTTGTTATAACATATACTTTGTTTTATTTTATATTTTGTTTGCCAGTTATATTTTATTTTTGTTATATAGTTAGTTCGGTATTTTATTTTATTGTTATTTTATTTTACTTATTGTTTTATTCTAATGTGTTATATTATTTATTTTATTCCGATTTCTTTACTACGATTTTATTGTTCTGTTATTTATTGCGAAATTTACCTATGTAACTGCTGTGTATACGGGGGTTTCCCCTAAAAATACCGAATAAATGTATCAATCAATCAATCAATCTCTCTCTCTCTCTCTATCGTCTATTATGCTACGCAGAAATGAACAACCAGAAATAACAACTCTCAAATGGTATCTTCGCACACACTTTATTAAAAAAGAAAATTTTTAAAATTTGATAGATTTGCAGAAAAAAATTTTTTTTAATTTTAAAAATCCAAAAAAATTTTAAAACCTGAAATATATTGAAATGTATAGGCAAAAATTAAACACTTATTATTTTATTCGGGTTAATTTATATTTCTTATATAAAGAGGTGATTGTAATACCCAAGTTTAATAGTTATTATTTAAATATTAAATCTTTGCTCTGGTAACATTAAACCAGAACCGCGATAACCCACATAACCTTACCCTAGCGTACACGGTAGGACGAAACCAGAGCAATCTAATATTTCGGCCGTATAGTCTAATTTTATTTATTTTTTAAGTTTGCGATTATAATTGTGCGGCTTCGGGAAAACGCGAGCATCTGGCCCCATGATAGCCGCGCAATTAGACTACTCCGGTAAAGCGAAATTAAGTTTTTTTTATACTTATTGTTAACCTTTCACTTAACGATACAAGAAATAAATTTGACAAATTAAGTCGTCTGATAAAATGGATCCTAGGCGATTACGAGCCAAGAGATTTTGTAGAGGAACCTGAGCAGGATAAAATCATCGTCTATCATCAGCGCGAAGAACTCAGGTAAAGATTCACCAGTACATACAGCTCAGCAGAATACCTGTAGGAGAATTCGACGATAGACGACAACACTAGTCGCCCGCTGTTAACTCTGACCAACGATGGATCAGTTACAGATAATATAAAAACAAGTCGTAAAAGAGTTTGTCAGTATAACAAAGCATTTATGGCAAGAAACCACGGAATCACCATCTGAGAATAGCAAAGCTGCCTACGATATTACACAAGAAGATATCGATCCAAGCAGAGTAAAACTCACTGCAATGGACGGAGGATGTTTCAAAATCCCACAATTAACTGAAAAAGTAAATACGCTAACAGCAATGCAATCACAATCTATTTTAACGAGCACTAGATTGGACCAGCCACAATACGAAGTCCGTAGCCAACGACAGCAAATAGGATTCCCGGACACACTGATGTAGCATCACTTGGGCAATATAGCTGAATTACCACAGCCTGACCCCCTAGTACTACATAGGAAAATGGCTCTTGGTTAAAGTAGCTGAAACTTTGGATTCAAATAGTACTTAATGTCTAGAACAAAAGTATCCATGATCACTAAGCTTAAAATACTAACGGTACCGAGATACACACTTTTCGCAGCAGCTCATGTTTGTGTATGTGTATATGAATGGTATGAATATAATATGTATGTTTATGTATGTATAAAAATCTGGGAGAGAGAGAGAGAGAGAGAGAGAGAGAGAGAGAGAGATTGATTGAATAGTGTTTATTGATGCCTTGGATGAATTCAATCATAAGCCAAGGTTATATATATTTTTTTTAACGTCGCTCTTTTTATGCTTCCAATTCGGTGCTAATCAGTGACGAAGGTCATACGATGTCTGGTGAAGAAAGTACTTGTTGAAAATACATTCGCCAGTGGTGCTTGTATCAATCGGCCGGGGCCGGGAATCGAACCTGGGACCTCCAAATTACAAGCCCGACGCTCTACCGACCGAGCTATCGCAGGCCTCTAGCCGAGGTTATAATATTATATAATAATTATTTTACAGATGTAATCAAATAAGAATTTAAAGTATAAACAATTTAACGCAAGCAATACAATCTAGAAACAAGAAAGACTTATAGTTATATAAGTTAAAAACTAAGTAGAATTAAGTAAAAATGTGTACAATCTATTCTTAAATATATACAAACTAGTACTTAACCTTAATTATGTAGGTAAAGAATCCCATAGATTCATTGCTTTTAAGGTAAATTAATTCTGATAGACGCATGTATTAGCAATATGACGATCAAAGCAAGAGTTTTAGTCCTCTCAGAACGACGTAGTTCGATATTTGGCGGTGGTAACAAAGTATATAAATAATCTGGTCTTTTTGTTCTAAGGATATGGTATATTAAGATGTCTAAGAAATACTGCCTTCTGTATTGTACTGTTAACCAATTTATTTGTATAAATCGTATAAAACGGCATTGGTCTAGTGTCTTTTCTAAGTCGGATAATATACCTTACACATGTATTTAAAAGTTGCTGGAGTTTGAAATTAAGATAGTCTGGCAAATCATCATATACAATACACATGCAATCAAAGTGAGGCATTATTAAGGTAGTGACTAACATACGTCTAACAGAATAAAAAAGAAAATTTCCCTTATTTCTCAATTTATGAAGTACACCATGTATTCGAGTAATTACTTTTAATACATGGGAGTTTGAATGTAAATTTTCATTAATTACAAGTTCTACATTTCGTACTAACGTAACTAAATCGATTTTATCGCCACGTATGATTATAGGAGGCAGCTGGTCCTGAGTTATAAGCCTGAGTTATTGAGACAAACTAGTTTTACTAAAGTTTAAATGTAAGCCATAGGTATAGGCCCAGTTTGCTATCCTTATACTATCATGAATAAGCTTATTAATGGCTGCAGTACACTTACTAGGATTAGCATGTACATACAATTGCAAGTCATCTGCAAATAATAGACCCTTAGCGTATAATAATTCACTTATAATTCAATTTATAAAATAGGAAAAATTATTGGACCAGGAATTGCGCCTGGTTGTACTCCAGACGTTATATTAATAAATTGCGAAGCGTTGCCATGTAAATCAATGACAGTTTGGGTGAAGCCATTCAATTACTTCATTTGCAAAATGAAGGTTTTTAAGCAGACGAAGAAGTTCGAAATTATTTAAAGCATCAAAAGCTTTCTTAAAGTCAACTAAAATAAGGAAAGGAACCATGCCTTGATCCATACCTAAACGAGTATTCTCAGTAAGCTTTAGTAAAGTAGTTTGAGTACTGAATAAACTACGAAACCTAGATTGATAAGGTGCGACGTTAATATTATATTATTCTGGAGATTACCTTGTTAAATCTTCCTACAAAAGGAAAGAAAAACAAAATAAAGGAAAATATATATCCAAAACGTTATCACCTCCGGTTGCTCAATTTGGCCCTTTGCCAATATGGATGCTTGGAAAGAATAAAAATGAATAAATAAATAAATTCCCTTAGGTTTCTCCGCTACTAAATACTCTGTCCAAACCTGAAAACGCGAATCCCGAAATCGACCCGAATTCCAGATAAAAAAACTACACCACCCAAAAGAAAATAAATTATTATAGTCCCCACTGAAATAAAGAATAAACACACGCACAAAATAATAAATAAAATAAATAAAATAAATAAAATAAATAAAATAAATAAAATAAATAAAATAAATAAATAAATAAATAATAAATAAATAAAATAAATAAATAAATAAATAAATAAAATAAATAAAATAAATAAAATAAATAAAATAAATAAAAATAAATTAAATAAATTAAATAAAATAAATAAAATAAGTAAAATAAGTAAAATAAGTAAAATAAGTAAAATAAGTAAAATAAGTAAAATAAGTAAAATAAGTAAAATAAGTAAAATAAGTAAAATAAGTAAAATAAGTAAAATAAGTAAAATAAATAAAATAAAATAAATAAAATAAATAAAATAAATAAAATAAATAAAATAAATAAATAAAAAAATAAATAAAATAAATAAATAAAATAAATAAATAAAATAAATAAAATAAATAAAATAAATAAAATAAATAAAATAAATAAAATAAATAAAATAAATAAATAAAAAAATAAATAAATAAAAATAAATAAAATAAGTAAAATAAGTAAAATAAGTAAAATAAGTAAAATAAGTAAAATAAATAAATAAAATAAGTAAAATAAATAAAATAAATAAAATAAATAAATAAAATAAGTAAAATAAGTAAAAATAAAATAAATAAAATAAATAAATAATAAATAATATTTATATAATTGGGGACGTACTCGGCACGAGTGAAACCACAACACACACTAAATATAACTGCCGCAATGATTGAGGATTGTCTTTACAATCCTGATTCAAAGCAACAAAAATTGACAGCAGCCCACAAAAAGCGCTTGTCGTCACAATAGAAATAGGGAAAATAACATATATTTATCAAATAAATAAATACATGATCACACACAAAGTCCTCACTAACACGTTGGTCAAACGGACACTACTATTCAAAAAATTTCGATTTTCAGACACAAAATGGCCACCAAAACCGACGCCAACTAAAATTAAAATGGCGAATCCGCGCGTCTTCTCAAATAAAAACCCACTCAACACGGAATTCACTTCTCCCGAATAAACCCTACGAATACAATTATTGGAGCCAAGGAATTTTAAAATAGATAAAAATTCAACAGAGCCCCACGTTGGGCGCCAATGCGACGTTACCAATTTCTCGGTTAAAACACTTAACCGTTTCCCGGTGGAAACGTCGAAAATATTAATTGAAATAAAATAAAACCCTGCACGGCCGACTCTCTCAGAGGAGATTCCGTCGAATTTACAGTGGACCGGTTTCCACTGTAATCTATAATAATTTTTAGTTGGCGTAAATACACTTGTTTTCCCGCACCGAAAATTAATAAGCGGATTCCTTGCGGAATCCACTGTCACCACTACCACGAGAGAGATTCGTGAAACTTAATATTTATTAATAACGCGCGAAAAAAACCCAACGTAACGCGACGTAATTAACAAATAAAACCCAACGAACCCAACGATAGAAAAGGAATCACTCCCGGAACAACCACGATTGACCAACAGTAAATTAATAGATATATTAGACGCCACAATAACAATTGAATCACTTACCAATTAAGTAGATCAATTCAAATATTATATATAAAAATAATAATCCAATATATCTAGTATATATCTATATATATCGATGAGTAATTATTGAACAATTCTCAATCTGTGATCCAATGAATAGCTGCTCAAAAATACTTTTTCTAAATATATATATAAATCCTCACAATGACTATCAATAATCGACTCTCTCAAAAATACACTGCTCTCTATCACTAGGGATACTCTACTTTACTCTCCAACTCACGATGCTAGAATACTAACTCCCTTTCCGGAAACTACCCTCCGTAACCGAAAGTTTAAATACTCTCTCCTTTTCTCACTTATTGTCCCATTTCCTTATCTCTCTCGTCTCACCTGCGGGAGATAAGTCATTATTTGACTTATCTCCATGTAATTACATGTCACAGGTGCCCCCCCCCCGCTACCGTATAGTCCTTACTAACATCAAAATTGACAACTCATTTACATAAGTTATCATTGTCCCAACTATTACAGTAAATATACGTGTATTACGGAATTACTGTCATAATACTATTTTATACAGTAATTCCATACACGACACATCGTCCTTACTATAAAAGATTTAGTAATATCACCACAATCTCATTGGCGCGAGATTTGAATCTCTTATTCGCCTCTATATATTATACACGTATAATATATATACCCGAACGATCCCCACTACACGCGTTCCGAAACTCCCTACGTATCGATACATATATCCCTACGTCGATAAAAGCGCGGACCGCCTAGTTACTATGCGCGCGCTTGAATCTCGATCGATTCAAGATGGACGCAACTGAGCTCGAACCGGCACGTAAACAACGTGCTTCGCGACCGGTTCACCGCGTGCGCGCGATCCCCACCGGCGGGGACGACGATAACCGTTCCGCGGGTGTTGTGCGCGTGTGTAAAGTGTGTGTGCGTACGTATACTCGTGTGCATACACCGTGCGCGAAGACGGCGACGAGTTCTCCCCACCAACGCTCCACGAGGTACTACACACAGCGATAATGGTAATGTTTACATCATTGTTTATTGCATATTTGCAATAAACAATGATGCAAAACTCCTGAAATAGGTAAGTATTGGTATAATCTTTCACCAAATCCCTCTGTTACCTGGTTTTAATTATATTTCCTCGATAATTAATTCCTGATTTTCCTTATCCATTTTCCCCATTCAACACCCAATATTTACATATTTTTTTTTATAGATGCTGTTGTCTTGGAGTAGCTGACCACCCCAGGAACCCCGCCTCCTGCAGCAGAGAACCCCGGAGCAGCCGACCAACAACTCCTCGACGGCCTCTTCTCTACCGTTCCTGGATAACCTACGAACCAGGTAAGTTTACCTTCAATCATAATATATTGATAATAACAACAACTAATATTTATTATTCCTTTTTAGGTGCCTCCCAATGATGACACCATCACAAAGGTAATAAAATATTATTAGCTTCTAAATGATTGGTGATTTGTTGAGTTACTATCTTATTAAAAACTTTCGCAAAATGGGGTAGATTTGCAATTGGTCTGGTTCTGATGGTGACAAGGGTTTGGAGATTTTCGCAACAGGAAGAATCCACGTTGACTTCCACATTTGAGGATACTTATTTGATCATAAGAGGAGGTTAAATAAATCTGTAAGGGCTGGTAAAATTATCTCAAAAATATCTTTAAATTATGCTAGAGACCATCCAGTCTACGGCTGCAGGCTTTGGGTAAGTAAGAAGTAAGGGTCTTCATGACTTGATCAGAAGAAATTTGCTCACATTTAAAGAGAGGATAATGCTCAGCAGGAAGCAATCCAAAGATATCCTGTAACTGGTTAGTAGTAAAGCCCGGATAACGACTGCTGACTGAGGAGTAATGCCGAATTAGATCTTCAGCTGTAAAAAACTTCAGTGGAGAGTTAGAAGTATCTTTTATAATGCCTAACTCATTTAATAATCACCAACATTGGTATTTATTTTTGTAGAAAGAATCATGCTAATTTTAATTCACGTTTCAGCTCCTTCTGCATAATTTTTTATTGGCCAAGTAAATGCGTATCATGACATCTCTTGGCTCTTTTATAGAGTCGATCACGAAATTTGCATTTGGTTTTAATTTGAGAGCTAAGCCATGGAGCTGGACGGGGACGAACTTGTTTAGTAATTATAGGTGCATGCTTATCCAAATTTGCAATGAGAATATTATGGAGAGTAGTAAGATATGTATCAACATTAGAAGATTCAACAGGGATGGCCGAAATAGAATTAAGATCAAACGTAATTGCATGAGTAAATGTAGAAGCAGAAAAGTTGGCAAAGTTACGATAAGTAAAAGTTTTATAAGCGAATATCTGAGAAACAATATTATTATCGATAAGAATGAAATCATGGCCATTGATGAAAGGACTATGAGACTGTTTTGTAAAGTTAATTTTATCCTCATAATCGACTAAAAGAATATCCAGCCACGTGTCAGTATCATCTCTATGATGTGTTGCAGTGAAAGGCACAATGTAATATGAGTTTTCAGTGATTAAATTTTAAAAAGGTGTACTATAATAATCATCTATGAGCAAATTTGTTAAATAATAACTGTAATCTTAAGTAATACATTAATCCAATCGTTAAATATTGAAAACATTTTCTACGATGTCGCAAAAATTTGCAAGTATGATGTAAATTCAATCACACTTTAAAAATAGTTATGTAATAGTATCCCTACTAGCACACAAGGTTGTGGCAATATTGTAGTAACGTTATCTTAGCAACATTCCAACGTTGTTATGAAAATTGCTGCAACGTGGAAGATGTCCGCTAATATTTTATAAGTTGCTACGATGGGTGGAAACCAATGTTGAAACAACGTCTAAGCAACGTTGAAAACAACCTACAAAATCTGCTTTAACTAAAAGTTAAATAAATGTCCTAGAATAGTTTAATAATATTCATCTAAACGTAGAAAACTTTATGAAATATTAAAAAAAAATAAAATAAAATTTCTCGCTCGGACATTAGAACCTCCGATCTTTAACTCCGGAGGCTTGCTCTCTACCAATTGAGATATTTTATTGTTTCTGTCATTGTATTAAATTGAGGCTATAAACTTTAAAGCAGAGTCTAGCTGTACGTTATATGATTTCTCAGTTGGCTCTCGTCGGCATATTTATATCAAGGACTTATAAATATTTTAAGGCATGAAGACAATAGGTAAATACTTAACCAACGGTAACGCAAGTATTATTTTATTTCAAAACAATAAAAAAGAGAAATATATAATATTCTAACGTGTTACATTACATCGCTTCTAACGCGATGTAATATAAAATGTTTTATATCTGCTCGTCAATATAATATTTTTTATGTAAATACATTTACTGATCTTTACGTGATAAATCATTCCAAAACTGGCGAGACTCCATTTCTCAGTCCTAGGAAGTGGTTTTACTTTGAGGAACGCAATTTTTCCCTCGGAGAATGTTATGAAATTTTAAGTTCATGAAATATTATAAAAAGTACAAATGAATTAATTATTAATAAAAGATTAATAATTAATAAAATATTCATATAATTCTCTTTTTTCAGATACAGCGAACCAAGGAGTAGCTGGCATTGTGGGACCCCGGACACGCTGATCATCAAGCGACACTCTGGATGTTCGAGTTATCACATCAGGATTAACACAAATAAGTATATATAATATAACGGTAAGCGAGTTACCGATCAGATGAGTAACAGCAAACAGTATAGGGAACGATGCGCGCGCAGGAACGCACGCGAGTATCGTGCGCAAGAGTAACGAGGGTATCAAGTTCACGCGCGCACGGAGACAACGTTTTGTCGAGCCGGTTTAACAATCTTTCTATTGGAAAAAATAACTAAAGTGTCGGTTGTGACGTGGTATTCGCGAACCCGGTGAATTTAATTAATTTTTATAATTAAATTTGACCGTTGGGCCGCGTTGCCCAATACCGCGCACACAATTATTTAATTTATCCGAACTGCGGCTGACGCCAGGAACGCGAGTTCGCTGGAACGAACGGTGTGGAGGATTCGGGCGATCCTCCTTGCCTCGACACGATTATTTTAAATTAGGAAGAAATGTCGGCGGGAGCGGGGAGAAATAATAATTACACTCCGAATTAAAATAATAATAGAAATATTTATTTTAATAAGGTATTTAACAAAAGGCCGATGTACACACTCACATACACTCGGGTTAAGGGGGGGACGCGCGGTAATATAAATGAGACTTACCGGGATGCGCCCCGTGGATGGCCCAGCCGATCCGTGTCCCTGTGTCCTCCTGGGCAACGGAGGACCGACGTCGGCTGCGGTGTCCAAAAGGCGGCCCTGTGCCGCGGCGAGTGTCTCACGAACCGCGTTAACACTCACACACTCACTCCAGTCCTTTTGTGTACACCAGATATCACTCGCGGCTCACCTCGCGATGATAACCCGGAACTCGACGGCTTTGCGCCTCACGCGCCTTTTCTTAGCCGGAAAACTCTCGATCGGTCCGGATAAGTTTGTCCGCCTCGAGCGGCGGATCGGGACGTACTAATAGGCATTTGCCTAATTTCTGAAAAAGGGATGAGAGTGGGAAACGCACACACACTCTCGCGCTCTCATCCCTACGTACTATTGCGCGCGTAATTGTACACTTGTAGAAAAATAAACAAGTGTCGTCGGTTGGCCTTGACATACGAAAGGCTCCGACGACTTACAATTCGCGAATTTAAATACTCTATTCGTCGTGAATAGATTGTGTGACGATTTCCGTCACACGGTCTGTGTGTGTGGGGGTGTGAGGCATTGTTCACCAACCTCCACGTCGGCGCGCGGAGTAGCACGCCCCGCAGTACGGGAAAGAAGGAAGCGAGGAGTCGGCAGTCGTGCCGACCGTTGGCGTGAGAGAGAAAGACAGTGCCGAGGCCAAGCTCTTTCAGTCGCCCAGCCTTTTCCCCACGATACGATTTACTCAGATTCGCGGTAAGTGGTGCACCACATTTAGGTCCGCGTGTCTTATAATTATTTCGTATATATATTTCCGGTTTACCTGGTACGGTCCAGGAGAGGAAGCGTTCCTCTTCCCCCCCTCTTTCGTGACAAATCCCGCCCGGGTAGACAGGTCGGTGATTCGCGCGAGCCACTTCACGAGAGAAGGCGCGCAGATAGAGGTATTTTTTCTTTGTTTCACTCACACAGTACGACCCCATTTACGTTAGATAATAGAGGACAGAAAAACCCTAAATGGTAACCCTGTCCCTGAGGCCGCATCGTGGGACTCTACACTTAAGGTTGGTAAGTTCGGACAGATTGGGTCTAACCGGGGGCCTTACATTCCCCAGTACCCACCCGGTTACAATAAGTAATATTACATTAATTATTAATACACACGTATTGATTAATATATATATATATATATATATATAAATATATTATGTTTTTTTCCTTTTAGGTTCCTAAGTGATGTAGCTATATCACATTACCTCCCCTAAATTTGACTTACCCCGGTAAGTAATAGTTTGTAATTTTCTTACCTGAATACACTAATGGAAAAGGACAATACACTCACAAAAATAATAAAAGAAATTAGAAAAAATCACAACTCACAGTTCTGCTCCACCTCTTCCTTCTTCAATGCAATGTGACCATAGTAATTTGTAGGGAGACCACCACTATCTACCCATCTATCCTAAGTCCTTACTAACTAGCTTAATACTTAAATCCCTAATCCTAACTAAATATTTTGTGGCAATGATTTACTGCCTGTTGGAGCTTGGTAATATCTTTCAGCAGATCCCGAACATTCTGCAATCTCAGGGTCTGTTCTGTATCCCCCCGAGAAACCCTCTCCCTAGTTCACTCCGCTGGATTATTATGTAGTTCCTCCCTTTCATTCGATCCCACCTGTTCTCTCTCTTCTAACCCATGCGGAGTCCTAATCCGTTTGCGTCTGGTTTTCCATATAAAGGATCGCGATCTTACGGTTAGGGATGCGTGCGTTTCTTCTATCACTCGCTCCTCCCTTTGTCTCCCAGACTGGACCTTAATAAACTCCCGATGCACCCTTTTACACCGTGAACAGTTTGATAAATCTACTCTCCTCCGACCGCATAATACACCGGATCGAGACATTGTAATTGTGGATGTTCCTTCCTCCAACAATTAAAACATGCAGAGGGAAGAGGTTCCACTGTATGGTTGGTTGCCAAACATTGCTCCACTCCTCCTAACCGAAAGGTTAGGTGTCCCTACGGCTGTTTCCGGGAACGGGACCTGTGTCCACTGGACCCTACTGTTACCCTGTCAGGTATTTTTCCTATTTCTAACATTATCGACCCGCTTTTTGTTACTAGTTACCTTATCTATAAATCCCCATACCATTGAATAATCCTGGGTTTCCGTCTTAAGTAGAAACCCAGGAGGACCGGCACTGGACCAAGAATGGCGGCTCGTAATCATCAAGCTGCAAATGACGGCAAGTGTTTTATTTCAGCTTCTTATTTTTATTCTTCTTATTTCTATTCCGTTTAATAACACTCGGCGCCTCTTGTTACCTCAATCGGAGCCGCCTTCTGATCTTGTCCCCACCCACAACTCGGCCTAGCGTCCTCCATATCCCATTCCGGTTTATCCTAAGACTGTTCGGTTGCTAATATCGGCAACGCCTACGAAGGAGTTTTAATTTCAAGTTTGGGCTCCCTACTGGGGTACCCCCGTTTAAAGCTACCGGTTCAGCGGCCATGGAAGAAGTATTCACCTTCACTGTTTCTCGGCTCCAGTGGTATTGGTCGACCTTCCTTCCTCTTCCCTAATGGCAACAACGGCGGCTGAGAAGAGTGGACGGTTCCTGAACTTTCCACCTCATTAATTCCCTGAGAGTACTAACCAACTCAAGAAAATATATGCTATTCACCCTTCTGTTCCCTACTACTTTTTATTCCCCTTGGGGAACATACCTTATCAGATCTTTCACATGCACCTTATTTAGCTTCCCCTTGGACTTATCATTTAGATCAAGAACATAATCAAATTTATGACATAATTTTTCTGAGAACCTAGTAGCTGCGTTAGACAAATAATGAGTCCTACACAATACTTGATCTCCTGTGAAAAATCTGATATCTCTTCTATCCCTACTAAAAACCTTGGCTTATTTCTCCTTAGCCTGTTCGATATGTATAGTGACTATATCTCGCAATATATTTAACCTCTGTATTCTATCGGCCCAAGTTTTTTCATTGCCTTTATAAATTAATTTCCTTGGTTCTACCTCCCTACGTAGACTTTTAACATGTCCGGGATGTCTCGCATAATTTAAGAATACGGGTGACACCTTCATGGACGATTGAATCGCATTATTTATCGCATGCCTAAATTCATTAAGGTGTCGATCCCAGGTCCTGTGATTGTTCATGACAAACGCCACAATCATGGTTTCTAACGTCCGATTTCTTCGTTTTACAGCGTTTGCCTGAGGGTGTTCGGATGGAGCAGTGACATGTTTAACCCCATATTCAGCTAAAACATCATTTAAAAATTTATTTTCAAATTCTTTACTGTTGTCAATAATCAAAAAGTCAGAAGTCTCCCACCTAAATAAAATTAATTCCTCAAATACTTTTGCTACTGATTTACCATCCGCGGTTCTTAACGGTTTTAACTCTATCCACCGCGTAAACAAATCTTGGGAAACTAACAGATATTTACATTGACTCTTACTAGGTGGAAATTTTATCATATCCGTTGCCACCACTACCCACGGTCTTTCAATCACCCTACTACTAAGCAGCCCTTGTGGGCCTAACTGGGATACTTTATATCTCTGACAAACATCACACCCTACTACGAATCTATTGACATCGTACCATACTCCTCTCTAATAATAGTCCCTAATAATCATATCATAAGTCTTTTCTGCGCCTAAGTGACTCGCCGAGAGTTTGCGATGCGCATCCCTTATTACTCGCTGTCGCTGTTCCTCTGGGACCACGTATTTCCAATCTTCGTCCCTATTTGTAACCGGGTCCAACAATGGATCGTTATGGTACCTATATAGCATATAATTTCCTGGAAAGCTCCCACAGTGCCGACCTCACCCGGATACATTCTAGGGAGTGCTTCTGAGACTTGATTAAGAAATCCTTTTCTATGAAGTATCTCAAAGTCCCATTGTTGCGTCTCTATAGCCCATCAAGCTAGACGACCAGTAGGCTCCTTGAGATTTTTAACTACTTTAATGCACTGTGATCTATGATTGCAGTAAATAGATATCCCTCTAAATATGGCCTTAACTTCTTGATAGTCCAAATCAAACGCCAAACACTTTTTTTCGTTGGGGAATAATTTCTTTTCCGCGGCCGACAAAACCCGACCAATATAGACTATGGGGTGTTGCCCGTCTTTCTGTTCTTGCGTTAGTACCGCTCCCAGTGCATAATACTTGCATCGCACTGCACCTTGTACGGATTACTGAAGTCAGGGTAAGCAAGAAAAGGTGCAACAGTCAAAGCTTTTTTTAGTGCATTGAAAGCTTCCTGCTGCTCTAGCTTTAACTCGGCCTTATTTACAATAAATCGCGAGTACCAAGCAATCATATCAAAGAATCTTCGTAATTCTTTGATTGTCCTGGGTACTGGATAATTGGTCACCGGAGTCTATCCCTATCTAAAATGAACCCCAAATAAGTCACCCTACTACAACATAATTCACATTTGTCCCTATTTACCGTTAATCCGGCATCCAATAATTTCCTTAATACCAACTCCAAATATTTCATAAGTGTTCATCAAACGACTCGGTGACGATGATGGCCTCTGAAAGGTCATGGGCGGAGTCGTCAATCCGAATGGCATCCTTTTAAATTGCCACCGACACGACCCTGGCACAGCAAAGGTCATATATTTCCGACTAGCAGGCGCCATCTTGACCTGAAAGTACGCCTGCTTTAAGTCGATGTTGCTAATATACTTGGCCTTGCGAATTTTATTCAGAATCGATTCACCTGTAGCAAAGGATATGCATCCTGTTTTGTGACCGAGTTTAAGAACTTATAGTTCACACAGAACCTTATTGATCCGTCGGACTTCCGGACTAAAACTGATGCAATACTCCAATCACTTGCCTATCTCTCGATAACTCCCAACTGCAATATCTTTCTAACTTCCTCATGAACTGCCTCCAACATCTTGGGCGAGATGCTGTGTTCGATGTTTGATTGAACCGATCGGCATTTATGACTGGGAGTAAACTGTGCATCAATTTTTAAACTCGCTCCCTTTCTTCATCTTTTAATTCGGATATGCCAACGCATTTCCCAAATATCATAGAATGGTCTGTCCCTTTATCGTTACTATACGACGTCCATGGACCTTCCCTAACACGCCACTGATCCTGATCCGAACCTATCATCAAAAATGAAAAGTTTGCCAAAATCCTTACCCAAGATCATATCTGATTCCAAATCAGTCAAGGCCCTACAATTAATTTTCTCTACATGTCCATCAATCTCTAAATTAATTTCCAACATCCCTAATGTCCTCACTAATCAACCATTAATATTTTTAAAAACTACATCAGATGACTTTAAAATATCCTTGAATTGATCAGCTATCCTTGACACTACTAATAAGAATGTGGATCCAGAAGCGATTAACGCCCTATGTTCTTGTCTTCCTAAAACAACTTTTAAATAATGTCTATTTTCAACGTTAGATACTGACACATCTTGCTTCGGTTCAGTTGATCGATCTGGTATCTCCTTTTTGCCAAAGAAGGTCTTTGGATTCTTTACTTTTTCATTCTTACTAATATCCCAAAAAGCAAATCTACATCCTTATTAACCTTTGGAGGACCGGAAAATTATTATAAGGGATCAAAATAAAAATTTCTCAACTTCTCTTCAAACGCTGTAAATTTGGGGGTTTTTGGGGGGTCGCTGATTACTAATCTGAAGTCGGCTTTTGAAAATTCTTAAATACAAGATGGTGTATCCAAGATGAAAGGTGAGATTTTTGAAAAAATTAATAAATTCAAGGAAATTTGGTAAGGGGGGTTTTGTCGGTCGAAGAAGACGAATCTGAAATCAGGTTTTGAAATTCATTGATTTAAGATAAAAGATCCAATGAGCTACCCTCAGCTTTACCTAGAATTAACGGCGTGGACGTAAAGAGTATGTTCCTTTTTTTGTTTGTTTTTTTTTGGAAAATGACGTCTTTATAACCGTAGATCTACATTAGAATTAGAAGTATCAGATTGTTGATCCATCCATCTAAATACTAACCAAGTACAGTCGTGTGCTACCTCAATTTGTTTAGTTTCGCTTTGAGCTGTGGCATTCCTTTTCGATTTTTCTTGACTGATCCACACACTCCTGTATCTCGATTATGCAAAAACTCAGCTACAATTGGTGAGGAATACCAGTTATCTATAAATAAAACATGACCTTTGAAAAAACTAGGTCTCATCAAAGTCGCAACAACATCTCCAGAAACTTCAAGAGAATGTACTTCATAATTTGTGTTAGAACCAGTGTAAAATGATGATTCTGTTTCACAATCCACTAATTCGATAATCTTTATCCCAAAGCGATTTCTTTTCAAAGGTAAGTATTGCTTAAATTGCAATCTTTCTTTCCACAAGAAAAGACTTTCATCGATACAGAGATTTTTTCCTGGATTTATAGTACCAGAAAACTTATGTTGCTAGTGAGGGATTACTGGCTTAACTTTTTTCAAAAGATGATTACTAATGTCTTCATTATTAAAAAAGTGGAGAGATTTCAAAATATGGAGATATCTAGTTCTGGTCATAACATATCCAAATACTGGAGTTGACAATGTAAAGTCTGTACTCCAACAATTTTTTATATCGCCTTTCCGAATATGCCCCGTATTTATTGAAAGTGCAATAAATTTACGGGGTTCATTTTGCGTTAGAGGTGTCCATTCTCTAATATGGTGATATTGTGGGAGTGGATTTTATTCTCTATAGAGTTTTATTTAATCAATTATAGTATTAATAAAAGAAAAATCAAAGAAGTACTCAAAATAGTCACATGGATTCGAGCTGTGAGAAATATTTCCGCGAATATTAGCTTGTCCAAAAAAATCTTTTATAGAGGAAAAATATAAGTTTTCATGTATTATTTTATCTCTTTGTTCGTATACATAATCTTCCGTATTTTCATCATTGTAAGAAGCATCACCTATATCTGTTACAAGTTCTTAATCAGGGTCAGACTCGCCACTACTCCGAGCTCCTTGAAAACTCGTCATTACAGCGAGAAATTAAATTTTTTTAGTAAGTTCAAATTATATCATTTTTTAATAATACAATGCACAAAATGAGTGAGAAACTAACTCGAAGGCTCGTTAAAGTCGAAAACTGCGTTGAATAAAAGTTCTATATTGAGAACCTTCTTGGCTGTATATCAGGTTTCAAAAATGAGGGACCGTTTGCGAATGTCTGCACCATAGGCCTAGGCAACCTAGTGGTCAATCGAGAGGTTTTTGTAAAAAAAAAAACAAACATAATGAAGGCAAATTCCTAACAAAACGTTCGTACTTCTCTTGGTTCTTTATTAGAAATTGTTCATTTTCATCTGTGTTTTGAGGATAGGAAATCTCTGATGTAATGGCGTAATTCTGACATCGAATTTGTGATCAACAGGGAAAAATACTTTGAAATACATGTATTGAAAAAAGAAATATAAAATGCAACACTGGCAGTAATTACCAAACCACCTATCATTACAATGTTATCTAAGGTAACTAACTTTTTGGGTCAAAAAAAGTTTTTTTTTTACATGCGATACATGGTTTTTGGCGTATTTTTGCCCGCTGATTATGAATTCACTGATAGAATTAATCAGTCGACCTTCAATTATCCAGAAATCTCGAAAATCCTTCAAAATTTAAGTTTTTTCCATTTTTTGTGGTTAGATAAAAATAGTTACGCGATGGCCCATTTCTAACTTCAATATATTATACTTTCTAATCTCTTGCTTATCCTGTGATCTTTTTTCGCTAACTTGAGTCTCGCCATGATCAACTTTCCCTTTTTTAATTAACGATTTAACATTTATTCTCTTTGATTTATTTAATACTCTATCTTCAATTATTCTAACTCCTGAATCAATGTCTGGATCATCCCTATTGATCGATCGTAGACCACCCTTGGACCTAGAAATCTCCAATTTCTAGTAGGTAAAATATCATATTTGATCAATTGTTACTACGATATCCATCTCGACAACGAAGTAGATTACAAGCATGATGATACGCAGGAAGTCGAACATTGTTTGCAATTATTCTCATACGATGCTGATCTTTTACTAACACACAAAATTGTCGAATAATGTTACGATGATGATTTTCTATGGAATCATCTTTTATTATCTTTCGATAATCTTCATAATAATACCTTTTTCCAATTTCAGGTTAAACAAAAATGGAAAAACTTTAAGTTTCTTTATGTTATCTTGTCAACGCGAAAAAAGGATACGATGATTATGACAGATGTGAACAAAACATATTGATCCCTCCCATACTTTGCGTTTCTCTGAAATATTCTACACTTAAATTTAATTAGTAAAACAATAATTTCAGTATATTTCTATATGAATAGAGTATAGCATAATTCTAATGTTGGTATACTTATCTACATTTCAATGTTTGTTTAATATTATATGAAATATTGAAATTTAATTACAAAAATTTCGTATTGGAAATAAGTTAAAAAATAATAATTGATAATATCTGCATATAATATTATTACCACAAGCTGTAGAAACATTTATAGTTAATAGTACAATATATAAGGTAGTTCCATATATTTTCATTTGTGCAGAAAGACCGGCAAGCCAATATAGTATAGATGTAAATATAATTGCCTCCAAAGCCAAACCAGGTAACTGAAACATAAAACATTTTTGTATAAACAAGGTGCCCTATTTTAACTAAGAAACATTAATAACTTGATAAATAGAGATTTTAGAAAAAAATGATCCAAATAAAAGTTTTAAGGTTCCAAAGTAAGAATTGAATGTAACTATGAGCTTCAAGGTTATGTTTAGGTCAAGCCGTCTTTTTAATGGAATCCAGACATTTGTCCTTGAAATAATATTAAATACAAATAAATCTGACTATTTCCAAAATTCAATAATCCAAATTATAGTTAAGGTTAAGTAACCTTACTGAATGTAATGATCAATTTTGATAAGAAGTAGCATGATATCAATTAGTCAGGGTTTAAAATATTAGTTATCATCCAGTTAATGTAAGAAAAAAATGTCTCGAACCAGTTTATTTAAGGGATAAAGGTGTCCAATCATTTGCAGTTAGGGAGATTTCCCTAGCGGTAAAAAATAAAATGTAGTAAAATACTAAAATATGTAAAGAAATATTACGAAAACAAGAAAAAATAGATAATTGTAACAATATTTCAGATTTTGGAAACTTTTACGTTTCCTTACCTTTCTCACGCTTTTATTTTACTCCTTCTTACAGTTAATTAAGTTATTACTACGTTATTACACTTATTACTACGTTATTACACTTATTACACTTATCAAAATCTTGTTTTGACAGAATTTTTGGATGTTTGTTGTAAGTACTAGTACGCATAAGTTCCAAAACACGTTACAATTTTCATTTGTATGTTTTATTTATAATTTAAAAATGCAACTTGTTCAGCATGGACCCACGCATTTCACCTCTACTTCGGGTACTTGGCTGGATGTGATTTTTGTCGATAATAATGACTCAACTGTTGATCTTAGTAACATCCCTGCATCCTTTCAAAATGGTCATAATATTATTTCTGCTACTATGCTTTATAATAATCTTTCGCAAGTCAACACTATTATAAATGCTATTACTTTCCAAAATTTTAAAAATATTTCTGTCAATGATCTTCATTGTTTGCTTTCCCAGTGTGATTGGTCGCCTTTTCATGTTGCTGAGATTGACATTGAGCTTGCGCTGGGATGTCTCTGTGGTAGTATATCAGCAGTTGTAGACTTACTTGCTCCTCCTAAAACCATCAAACCGCAAAGATCTAGATCGCCTTATGTTAACACAGAGCTGTCCCAGCTGCAGCGCAAACGTAACGCACATTTTAGACGATCATCACGTATGGAGGATCCAAAGATACTTGAAGAATTTCTTCATATTAGAAGACATACAGACGATAGAACTGAGGCAACGAAAACAGCGTATTATCAGAGTCGTATATCTAAGGTTGTACACTCGAGGAGTTGAACCGGCAGTTTGCTGGTGTGTCGGTCTCCTCACTGGAGGATGATCAGAGTCGCCATGTAATAATTCAACAGGCTACAAATGAAGGTTTCTCCTCTGAAGAGATTAACATGAATGATGTTGTCTTAGCGATCTCATATTTCTCTTCGCAGACTTCCGGGGCAGACGGAATACAGCAAAGCGTTATAGTCGGGTCCTTGCCTGTTATTGGCAATTTTCTTGTCAAAATATTTAACTCTTCTTTTTCGACAAACATTTTCCATGGTCTCCGGCAGAAGGCTCATATTAAATAAAATATTATTAAATTAAATTTTTTCAATAAAATTTCTTGTATTCTTTTAGGCATTACTTACGTACAATTTTTAATAAATTTTGATAGTATGCACATTTATATTGCTGCAATTATTCTGATTTAATAAGAATTAGTAATTAAATGAACGTGTTACAACGAAGGCTTATAAGTGAGAAACCAGTCGGTATATCTACATCTATGATTTTGTGCATAAACTCGAAAACATTTTTATATGCGACTATGGTTTTTTTATACAATTCGAAAGAGTTTTATATAATTGTTTAGATAAAAATTCTGTTGATGATCCAGCCATGGATACTATTGGCCTTAAGGGAACCTTTTCTTTATGGATATTAAGTAATCCATAGCATTTAGCTAATGATGTATTAGTTTGTGTTAGCCGCGAAGGTATATATTTCCTGTCTAAATAACCTTGGTCATTCCATTTTTTGAGAAGTTTATAAGTGCAATTTTGTAATGATTTCAATGGATTTTTTTCAATAGATTTGTAAGAATCACTATCGGATAATAGTAAATCCATTTAGTTAAAATACTCCGGTTTATTCATAACTACAGTTGTATTTCCCTTATCGGCATATGTTATAATAATGTCTTTGTGGTGTTTTATAAATTCATTATAATTTTGTTTTTTATATATAAATATTGAGTTTTTTCTTTCATATGTGGGTTTATATTGTCCACTAAATTTCGTCTTAAAGAGTCAGCAAATTATTCATTAATTTCGTTTGTAAAAATAAAATTTTCCAAAGACTATACTGCCGTAGTAGACAGAGCAACGAAATTATCAAATAAAAAATTCCATAAAATTAATATAAATAAAGCAAAAGAATATCTAATTAAGAATAATTATCTGAATGATTTTATAAATAATAAAATAAAATAAACCAAATAATCAAACTAGTAATGAAAATACTAAATATAAACAAGTGCTCACTTTACCTCATTCGAAAGATCTTTACCAGAAAATGTTTACTAATTTAAAAAAAACATGGAATAAAAACTGTCCCATGTGTAGAAAATAAATTAAATTATATGGTAATTAAAGGGAAAGATAGATCTGATAGAAACACGCAAAATAATATGGTATACAAAATCAGCTGCATAGACTGTGACGCATCTTACGTAGGACAAACAAAGACAAATAAAAACACGTGTTAATGAACATAAAAGAAGTAAAAATTCTGTTGTTTTTCAACACGTACAGAACTATAAACACGACTTTGGCTGGAAAGACTTCAAAATTTAAGATAAAGAAGCAAACTATGGAAAAAGAATTGTATCCGAAATGGTGCATATTAATTTACAAATAAATTCTATCACCAAACAAGAAGACTCCATTAAATTAAATAGACAGCATTCGCACATTATTGTTACGTCATAAGACGAATACTTTTAATTTTATAATTTCAAATTGACAAAAAGTCGTAATTAACAACTGTAGCTTAAAGAATGCGAACACAGAGTGTCGTAAATGACGTGGATATTAGCAACGAATCGAAGAGTCAAAATACAAACTCAGCGATTTCTTAAAAGAGATCATTGTAATATTTGACTAAAATTTGTAAACTAATTTTATAATTTACAAATAATGTTTTACAATAAATTGAAGATGTTGACCTATAATCAAGCAGTTCGAATTACGTGTCGGCTCGTCTCTCAAATACGAAAAGTTGAGAGTACTAAAGATAAAATAAGAAAAAACAATTGTATTATAAAGTGCTAAATTAATAAAACATACTTATAATATTTAAATCAATAAATAACCAAAGTGTTAATTATTAATCTCCCCAACATACAAAGAAGCAAAGGACTTCAAGGGAAGAAATATAAAGTAAGTAATCAATTTACATAGAAATAATTTATATTAGTGTGGAAAGAGCTTCCTTCTTTCCTGTCACTAGATTATACGTTTATGTCCTGTAAAACGTACTCTTAGTTTACTTAAACATTTCCTAGGTTCGAGTCCTAGTTAAGTGACAGACGTTATTGTTTGGGTTAACCTTTTAGTATTCAGGACATAACATTATATCCAAAATAAAAATGCGTTAAATTAAACGATTATATTTGTATACAAAGCTCGTGCGTCATAGTAGAAAAAATGTAAACATTGATCGCTCGATTCATTACTATATAAGCGGTCACCAGTTCGTATACTTTACTTATATTTATTTATATTGCCGAAATCATTGTCGTATGTACATCCTCTTTGACGATTCCTTTGTGTATAATGAGGAAAAAAAACGAAAATTTAAATGGACTTACGACTGGATATTTTATACACACAGTCGCGATATTACACTAGAAGGTACTCTATTATTTTCTTTCACTTATTATTTGTTTTGTATTATCCAAAATATATTTTAAACTTTTTGTGAATAATAAATTTTACAGTCTGAAGAGGGTGGTATTGACCACCGAAACGTTAAGTTGCAAAAGGAAATAAATGTGTTAAATTTTTGCTCCTTTGCTTTTTCACACTTGACTCGGGAAGATCGACAAATTTTCAATAAACCTAATTGAAGATTACGTTTATTTGACCTACGGCGAACTTCATAGATTAGATTGTGTAAGCAATTATTACTCACTGCCTAAGGGTCCTAAAAAGGCGGCCTTATAAAAAAAACAGATGAATCGTGACAGTTCTATCGCTTAATGCGAGTACAATTATTGGATCACAAGGTTTACATCGATTGAAAATACGGCGCACCCCAGAGAATAGATTGTGAGAGCAATTGTTGCTGATTGCTTAAGGGTCGTGGAAATGCTGTCTTATAAACAAAAGAAGAATTGTGGCAGTATTGTCGCTTCATATTAGTGAGACTGTCAGTTTATAAAATTTACATTGTTTTCACCTACGGTGTTCCGCAGAATATATATTGCGACAATAATTATTGCTCATTGCCTAAGTGTCGTAAAAAAGCGGAACGTGAATTTTTTCAAAATATTGAATCACTGAATGATCGAGATTTTTGGGGTGCCGCAAAGATCAATTCATCACGTAATCATGACCTACGAAAAGTGATAATTATTAATTAATAATTAATATAAATTGTAGATATTAATAAAAATGTAGGCTATTTGCTTTCGACATTTGTAACACTTTTGCTGGGGGTTAGGGCGAAGGTTAAAATTAACTAGCATAATTAGCTAAAACAGTTTGCTGGTTTATTTAAACTCAGAAAATATTGAAAAGACAAGTCTTGCGCGCCAGGCACCGTCAATTTCGTACACGCGGTATAGATTCTCTGCGCGGTACAATTAATCGTTCTGCAACGCACACGCACTTAAAGGGAACGGGAAAATATCAGGAGCAGGGCATCAGGCCTACCTCACACACAGGAACCCGCCATGGCTCTTAGCACTCCATGAGGTAAAAACTAGTCAATGTAATATAATCAATATAATCCTCGGACGGACGCGAGAATAAGGATCTATATTTCGCCTCCTCACAATCGGGTTCGTGAATGCCTTGTTGCATCATGCACAGGGTACCCAAAACCGATGCGCGAGAATATGCGCAAGGGACGCTGCACGCACGCATCGTGGTACTCACGTGTACTTCGCGGTTCTCTCGTCGCGCCAGTGTCGGTCGTGTTTACACGATGCCATGTTATCTTGTTTTCCATCTCACTCTCTCATGGACAGAACTGAATGTGATTATATTAGCGTCTTTCTCCTGGCGAAGATGTTTAACGGAAGTGCTTCGGGTAAATTACTATTTGTTTCAGGTAAAGCTGTTGAACTCGCGGATCTTCTAGGGACATCCTGGGATACTACCCACACCTCTGCACGCGTAGCTGCTACATAAGGGACGACCATCTGTTCAGGAGTCCAACAACCGTCTAGAGAAAGCAGGTAAGCTTCGATTTTCCTAGAATTCCTATATACGAAAACAGCGTTTCCTAACCCCCAACTGACTGTCCTGTCCATCCTTTCCTTTACTTCCATGTGTTGCCTCGGGTGCTTAGATGTTTGATATAAGCACTTCGTCCTCATCTTCTTGTACTAGGTCACCTGATTTACTAAATAAATTTACAGGTATTTCCTGTACTCGCTGCTGGGTTTTGACAACCTGTACGTTTCTTCTTCAAGGCTTTAGGGTGGTGATATGCTCTTCGACTTCCTCTTCTCTATACTACAGCAGGCTTCTTTAGATGTCAGGGACTGGACGTATGCTAGAGAGACTAGATATGACTCGGGTGGCTATGGGATATTGATTCGGCAGATGTCACCAAGGATAGTGTGTGTAATAGTGTTCGAATGCGCTTTGAGAGTTCCCTCTTATTAGTTAAAAAATGCTTATTCCGTGTAGTAAGCTTATGACTTTTAGATTATGTGATTTGCAACCGCATTTGCAATGTCACACATTAACTGTGAATTTTTTCAGATCTTTATACTTATTAGCTTCTAAACTTATGGTGTTTTAGAGATAGGTGCAATGTGAGAATCACATCTCCTTAAGCTTCGTCAATATGCGGAATTTTTTGGGGATTCTGAAGAATTTTAAGGTTTTCTGGGACATCTGCACAAAAAACTGGATATTCTAGGAATTTCGGGAATTCTTAATGTATTCCGGGATACCTGTACTATTTACGGCATATCTTGGGAATTTCGGCCATTTTTATGGTATTTCGGAATATATTGACTAATTGCTGGATTTGTTAAGAATTCTGGGAATATTTAAGTTTTTCTGAGATATCAGCATTAATTTCGGAATTTTTTGGGAAAATTTCCAAATTGGTTTTAAGAGAATGTGTGTTTTTTAAATTTTCTATTCTCGTGGTAATATAAACTTTTTAACCTTTGTGACGGAAATCGTCACACAATCTTTTCGCGGCGAACAAAGCATTTAAAATCCTGTTAAATGTAAGTCGTCGGAGCCATTGGTATGTCAAGGCCAACCGACGACATTTGTTTACGTCGATCAAAGTGTACAATTACGCGCGCAATGGTACGTAGGGATGAGAGCGCGAGTGTGTGTGTGTTCCCCACTCTCATCCCTTTTTCGAAAATTAGGAGATACCTAGTTAGTACGTCCCGATCCGCCGCTCGAGGCGGACAAAAACCTATCCGGGCCGAGTATAGTATTTATAACTAATAAGGCGCGTGAGGCGCAGAGCCATCGATTACCCGGACTATCCTCGTGAGTGAGCCGCGAGTGATTTGGTGTGTGTGTTAAGGACGGGAAGTGTTTGTGTGAGTGCGGACGCGGTTCGCGAGGCGCTCGCCGCGGCACAGGGCCGCCTTCCACCACCGCAGCCGACGTCGTCCTCCGTTGCCCAGGAGGACAAAAGGGACAAGGATCGGCTGGGCCATCCACGGGGCGCACCCCGGTAAGTGTATTACATACTACCGCGCGTTCCCCCCATTACCCCGAGTGTATGTGTGCGTGTACATCGGGAGTGTATTCGGGTACGCCGGTACCCGAATAGCGGAGATCAGGAAGGAGTCAACCGCAGGCGAGGATCTCGATCCGGTCGGCTCCCGATACTTCCGCCCGCGCGAAAGAACATTGTCGCGACACACGGCCTGGATGGCCAAATGTTAATATATCAAAATAAATGTTTTATTCTCATTTTTTTAATTGAGTGTGTTTCTTTTATTCTCCCCGCTCCCGCCGACATTTTAATAATTTATACATCGTGTCGAGGCAAGGAGGATCGCCCGAATCCTCCATACCGTACGTCCCAGCGAACTCGCGTTCCTGGCGACAGCCCGCAGTTCGGAAAATAAATTAATTGTGTGCGCGGTATTGGGCAACGCGGCCCAACGGTTAATTTTAATTATTAATAATAATTAATTTCACCCGGGCACGCGAATACCACGTCACAAATGGCGACCGTGACAGGACGTTCGGTTTCGTCCTCACCGATTTAAATTAAAGAATAATTGTCGGCCATCTTTTCGCGCGCGAGCAGTGTCGCGGCGAAATGTGAGCAGGTTGAGAGAGAGAGAGAGAGAGAGTGTATTACGAGTTAAAGAGCTAGAGTGAGAGAGAGAGAGAGCGCGAGAGACGGCGTGTGAGACGCGTCTCTATACCGGAGTATTCCCCCCTCTTGCTCGGGTATCCGAGGAGAGGTATACACCGGTATATCGAGAGAGAGTTCGCGCGCGACCGTGTTTAGCCGGAAGCGCCCAATCTCACCGAGATCGGTCTCTCTCGATCGCAAGCTTGACGGGAGATCTTTGCTAGCTTGTATGGGAGCAGCAAAGTAGGGAGAGAGTAGCTTGCGCCGCGGATCGCGGGCAGCGAGAATCCCCCCCGAATAGCGCAAAGGAAAGACTTCGCGAGAGCCGATCATCATCGGCTCTCTCCGATTGCGCCCGCGAGTGGGAATGAGAGAGAGAATCCCTAGTCGCGGGGAATCGGAGTAGGTGCTAGGCGGGCTATAGATGTGTGAGTGAGAGAGATAGCGCGATCGCCTAGCCCTTCGCGTGTATAAAGTCTTCGCAGCTGGTTTCGCCGAGAGAAACCACTGCGGGGCGAATTATTTTATTCAATATAGTAAAATAATTCGTTCCCGCGCGGGATCTTAAAATATTTTCTTTTTTTTTTATGTGAAGTGTTTTCAACTAATCCTTGGGTATGTAGCTGCCAACCCCACTTTTTTAAAGAAAATAAATAGTCCAATTTTCCGTACGGGACGCGGCTAACATTATTGTGTTTTTTTTTGAGTTCGAGAGGAAATTTTAGTTGTTTCTCCCCTCCCCGCATTCGAGTAGGTATATTAATATTGGTTTAGATTTATTCATTTATTTAACTAATAATGTTACAGAGAGCCATCGATTACCCGGACTATCCTCGTGAGTGAGCCGCGAGTGATTTGGTGTGTGTGTTAAGGACGGGAAGTGTTTGTGTGAGTGCGGACGCGGTTCGCGAGGCGCTCGCCGCGGCACAGGGCCGCCTTCCACCACCGCAGCCGACGTCGTCCTCCGTTGCCCAGGAGGACAAAAGGGACAAGGATCGGCTGGGCCATCCACGGGGCGCACCCCGGTAAGTGTATTACATACTACCGCGCGTTCCCCCCATTACCCCGAGTGTATGTGTGCGTGTACATCGGGAGTGTATTCGGGTACGCCGGTACCCGAATAGCGGAGATCAGGAAGGAGTCAACCGCAGGCGAGGATCTCGATCCGGTCGGCTCCCGATACTTCCGCCCGCGCGAAAGAACATTGTCGCGACACACGGCCTGGATGGCCAAATGTTAATATATCAAAATAAATGTTTTATTCTCATTTTTTTTAATTGAGTGTGTTTCTTTTATTCTCCCCGCTCCCGCCGACATTTTAATAATTTATACATCGTGTCGAGGCAAGGAGGATCGCCCGAATCCTCCATACCGTACGTCCCAGCGAACTCGCGTTCCTGGCGACAGCCCGCAGTTCGGAAAATAAATTAATTGTGTGCGCGGTATTGGGCAACGCGGCCCAACGGTTAATTTTAATTATTAATAATAATTAATTTCACCCGGGCACGCGAATACCACGTCACAAATGGCGACCGTGACAGGACGTTCGGTTTCGTCCTCACCGATTTAAATTAAAGAATAATTGTCGGCCATCTTTTCGCGCGCGAGCAGTGTCGCGGCGAAATGTGAGCAGGTTGAGAGAGAGAGAGAGAGAGAGTGTATTACGAGTTAAAGAGCTAGAGTGAGAGAGAGAGAGAGCGCGAGAGACGGCGTGTGAGACGCGTCTCTATACCGGAGTATTCCCCCCTCTTGCTCGGGTATCCGAGGAGAGGTATACACCGGTATATCGAGAGAGAGTTCGCGCGCGACCGTGTTTAGCCGGAAGCGCCCAATCTCACCGAGATCGGTCTCTCTCGATCGCAAGCTTGACGGGAGATCTTTGCTAGCTTGTATGGGAGCAGCAAAGTAGGGAGAGAGTAGCTTGCGCCGCGGATCGCGGGCAGCGAGAATCCCCCCCGAATAGCGCAAAGGAAAGACTTCGCGAGAGCCGATCATCATCGGCTCTCTCCGATTGCGCCCGCGAGTGGGAATGAGAGAGAGAATCCCTAGTCGCGGGGAATCGGAGTAGGTGCTAGGCGGGCTATAGATGTGTGAGTGAGAGAGATAGCGCGATCGCCTAGCCCCTTCGCGTGTATAAAGTCTTCGCAGCTGGTTTCGCCGAGAGAAACCACTGCGGCGAATTATTTTATTCAATTATAGTAAAATAAATTCGTTCCCGCGCGGGATCTAATTTATATTTTCTTTTTTTTTTAGTGTGAGAGTGTTTTCAAACTAGATCCTTTCGGGTGAGGTAGCTGCCCACCCCCCCTACTCCCTTTTTAAAGAAAAATAAATAATTTAATTTTCTTTTATACGGGACGCGGCTAAACAATTATTGTTGTTTTTTTTTGAGTTCGAGAGCGAAATTTTTGTTGCTTTCTCCCCTCCCTGACATATGTTATATGGTAGGTAGTATTTAATAATTGTGTTTATTATTTATTACTATTTATTTATATAATATATGTATATATTTTTTGTGAATATAAAATATACTTTGCAACTTTTGTTAATTATTTAGACTTGTTTGCAAGTTAAATAATTAACATTAAGTAACTTTGTGTGAATCAGCCGCAAAGTTACAATAGTTGTAAGATTAATTATTTAAACTCGTGTGTGAGTAAAATAATTAAAATTATTTTTGTATTACAATTATTATTGTACAATTATTATTGTACAATTATTATTGTATTTATTAAGTATTACTGCTCACGATATTTGTAAAATATTTTTGAAAATTTTTGAGTGTGAGAAAATTTTTTTTTATAACTCGTGTTAATTGTTTAGACTTGTTGCAAGTTAAACAATTAATGTTAAGTACCTTTGCGTGATTGTTCCGCGAAGATACGAGAGTTATAATATATAATTATTTAGACTCGAGAGTGAGTTAAATAATTAAATTTTTTTTTTGCATGTATTTTAATAATCGGCATATAGCCTAATATTTTGTATTCGTTATTGGCGTGAAATTTTAATACATGTAAAGAAAACTTTCTTTTCTTTTTGTGTGTTTAAATTATATCTCCACACATTTTTACCAATTATGTAGACTTGTTTGTTAGTTAAATAATTGGTTATAATTTTTTTTGGTGTGTTTGAGTAAAATAATTCGGTGTATAAATTTAATTGTTTAGACTTGTTAGCAAGTTAAATAATTAAATTTTCATTTCCTTTTCGTTCAATTTATTAAAAAAAAAGGAAATATAAATTATTTCAGCTTGGTAGCAACATGAATTATTTATTTAGTCCTTTTTAGGATAAAATAAATATATTTCGCTGAAAAATTGTTGTTTGGGACGACAATTAGTGAAATAATTATTTTTGTTGCAAACCATACGTGATTTACAACATTTAGTAAATACCCGTACTGTTGAAGTAATTTAATTAAATTTGTGTTTGTTGTGTAGTGTAAATTATAAAGGAAAATTTTTTTTTTGTTGTTTTGGGCTTGGAAAAGCAAAATAATAAATAGTGTCTAGGTGTGTGTGAATCACAAGACACTGTATTTATTTTTATATTTATTTTAAAATTAATTATTTAGGCTCGTCAGTGAGATAAATAATTTAATTTTTTTTTATCTTTTCTTCCTTTATAATTTGGTGTTCTGTATTTATTAATAGATTGAAACTTTAATTATTTCAATTTCCATAACAAAATAAATTCTTTTCGTCAGTGAGGAATCTTTTGGATTATAACTGGCGAGAGAGATATTTTGGGAAATCGTCAAATTTACCGTTACTGGTAAATTACCGACGATATTGAAATAATTTGGAGATTTCTTTTTGTTAATAATTAATTATTTTTGCTTGAAGAAGCAATTGTATAGAGTCTTGGTGCGTTTGAGTCACAAGACACTATTATAAACATTAATTATTTAGACTTGTGAGCAAGTTAAATAATTAATTTTAATTTGGTGCAAGTGTTAAGTGTGTGATTTGCCACAACTTTAACCAACAAAATTTAATTATTTTGTCCTTCTAAGGACGAAATAAATTCCTTTTAAAGAAAATCTTTTGGATTTTAATTAAGTGAATTAATTTTGTTGGTACACTAGTCGGTGCATATTTACAATTTATTGTAATTAAGCCGACACCAAATTTTTTTTTTACTCGTTGAGAGTAATAATTATTTTATTGTGGTGAGTCCAATAAAATAAGTTCCAATTGAATATTGGATACTTCCGAAGTATTTGAAACACTAGGGATTTCATCTGAAATCCCGGTTGAGAGTACTTCTCCCGACGTAACACGTCGGCTGCTGCTCGTCAAAAAAAATTATGGCCAGCAGCTATGAAGCCCGAATGGCCCAGCTTATGCGTGAATCACGCATAGCTAGGGATATTTGTCGGGAAACGAAGAAGCTTCCGATTGAGGCAGTGTATGCCCAATTGGAGCATCTGAGTTTAAACGCAAATGGCGAAGAGACGGAGTGTCGCGAACGCCTTTTGCGTCACCGGATAAGATGTGTAGACATTAATCTGGAAATTCCATGGTTCCCTGAATACGATGAGAATGTAAGGGCAGAGCCTGCACATAAACCTCTAGTATGTCAGGAACTATGGGAAATTAGGAAACCCCGTTCCAGGAAAGGGAGTGTGGTCCCATCAGGAACGGAAGTTTCCTGCGAGTCCGAAATGTCGGATCGCGAAAGGGTTGCTAGTGACAGAGCACCTATTCCTGAAGAAGATGGAGCTCTGTCACCAAGTGGTCAGTCTAGAAACTCGCCAATGAGTACTGCACAAAGCCCGAGGTTGGCATCAACAGGTGCTATACCTAACCGGTTTGGTGAGGTACTGGGAGCAAACATGACCACGACTGCAATCCCTTATGTTCCTGTTTCGGTGGCTGCAACTTCGTGCACAACCACTACGTCGATGGTTACGACCGTGACGACTGCTCAACTCGGAGGTTTTTATGCACCCGCACATTACCTCCCAATTGAAGAGCAGAGAAACAGCGGACATCTTGGCACTAGAGAGAGTGAAGTGCCAACACAACATTTTGGCTTGGGTTTGCAGACGGAAGCCGACCGTCGTACGTCACGAGGATACACCTCTAGACAATACGACAACAGGCAACCCGAGGCTAATACAACCGAACCTCAATTTGTTGATGATAGGAATGGATATGACCTTCCTAATGACGTCAGTGTTCAATCTTACGAAAAACCGAGATTTGAACAGAGACGTCGTGAGACCTCTTCTAAGACTTGTGAAGGACAAGATAGAAGAGAGAGGCGTGAGTACACGACTCCAAACAGAAATTCACAACACCATCGTTCTGTGAGTAGAGCCTCAAGCAACGATGAACGTCGTGAAAGCTGTACGGAGAGACGTACTCAGAAACGTCAGTCCAACCGTAAACTCAACGACCGAGCACAGACGGAAATTCCGGAGCAAAGTCACAGAGAGAGGTCGGACAGACGTAGAGAAACGCCTCGAGAGAAACGTGCGGTGGCCACTTGCGATAGGAGTACTCAGACGGATTCGTCCGATGGGTATCAGTCTGATCGCGAACCTGCTCGTAGGAGATCCGATTCTCGTAGGGCGGCTGAAGGCCGACAAGAGAGTAGGAATCGTTCTACCAGTAGGCGTAGGAGTTCCCGGACGGATAATAGAGATGACCGTCGGGAAAGAGAGTCCTACGAAGCCAGGCCAAGGTATCGTGAAGACGATAACCGAACGCACGATCGGACAGGGTGCGCACGAGAGCTGCGTATCTGGAACATGTCCTTTGATGGTGAGACCAAAAAGGACGCGGAAGAATTTCTGAACCGTTTGCACGACTTCAGAAATGACAACGAGTTCTCAGATCGCCTTTTTATAGATTCTTCAAAAGAAAGTCAGCAGTTTTGCTCCATAATGGCGATAAATATGCTGCATTTCCTGTTAGCCACTCTACTGTTATGGAAGAATCTTCTGAAACTTTTTAATTTCCTTTAGAAAAATTCAAGTATGATATAAATAAATAACTTATTTGTGGGGATTTCAAAATGATAAATCTGATACTCGGTTTGCAGTCTGGAAATATAAAGTATTCTTGCTTTATTTGTCTTTGGGACAGTGTATCTGATGCTAAAATTGCGGAAGGTACTTCTGTTGTTCCAGACATTAGAAAGCTTACGAATGATGAAAATTTAGTAAAAACAATGACGTCTACGGAAAAAGTGCTTGTTGAGTATGAAAATACATTTCTTATTTTCCCATTTGGTTTACTTCTCTAAAAATGTAGATGTATACAGTGAGGGAATGAGTGAGCAATTTCATCAGGACTTCAACAAGAGCGAATGTCGTTATCAAGGAAAATGGAACAAACGTATGATGGCGAACTCTTGCTGGTCTCTAAAGAGAATCAATATTTCAGCAGATCATAGACGAAAGACTAATAAACGAACATTTGATTCGCCGTGAGAACGATTTCGCAAAACAAAGAAGTAATTACACATTATAGCTGCCTCCTCATAAAAAAGTAATTCAGTAAAAATACTTAAAAAATCATAAAAAAAACAATAAAAAATATACGAAGGATATCAAAAAATAAAAAAAATAAAAAAGATCTTACGCTAAACGAGTAACTCACTGTAAGAGGCACAGGGATATACGCTAAACAAGCACTCCGATGTTTTGTGATTTGCTGAGCTATAGGTTTGTGAATTTGGGGTTTGCCTGTTTTACGATGGTTAATGTGGGGTCCGTGTACAAATATACGCAAAAATCGGCGATTTTCTACCATTTTTTTAATTTTACTGTAGATTCTGACCAGTTGGCAAAATTTTGTGCTCGGATTCCTGTTCAGTAACTCCAAAAACTTAATATAAATTCATTGAAATCCAAGTAAACTCTCAAAAATATTTTGTGGACCTGTGTCATGTACTCGTGATAGATGGAATTAGGGGTCGTAAGTTAGGAATTTGTGGGTTAGAAGTTTGTGGGTTTATCGTTTGTGTGTTTGAGGTTTTAAGGGTTTGTGACTTTGAGTTTGAGGTTTTGGCATTTGTGACTTTGGTGTATCTTGGTTTTGGTTGCAGATTCGTATTTAATGACGTACTTCCGCCCCCCCCCCAGTTGCAATTTTTACAGCAAGATGTACGTTTTAAAAAATTTTTGATCCGCCATTATTAATTCGCCATTATTAATTTCTCGGATTTTAGAAAATTGAACATCGAAAAACCCCTGAGCAAGATTTTTCAAGCAAAAAAGCTAATAGGAAAATTTGTAGTTCCAAAGCTTAGTGAATTTTAGAATATATAAAAATTTTTAAATACTGACATTTTAAAATAAGAATTTTAGCAAGAAAAATATTTGAGCAATCTCAACCTTATTTAGAAGGGCATTTAGAACTTGTACTTTAAAATGATGTATACAGTTTTTCAATTAAAAGAAAGAATTTGATGATTCATAACCTCAAAATTTCTAAAGTAGGCAAAAAGCGCTATTTTTGCACATTTAGGTTAGGATATCTCGGACACTAGAACTAATTCAGAGATTTAGTCCTCCAATTTGGATTCAACGTAGCGAAAACCTTCGGAAATATATATTCTGCTTTCTGGGTTATAGGATCGACCTGATATTGTCGGCCTGTGTTATTGTTCTCCATCCTTACAATTAGTTAATAACTTTTTAACATTTCTATAAAATAAATGTGCAAGGTCTATGGCAAGTGTAATATTTATTTAGGTATTCTATTAATTTTTGCAAATATACAATAATTTTAATTTCAATCTTCGAAGATATGAGTGACTGATGATCGTATTAAGTTAAATAATTCAAAGAAAAAACAATGTAATTTAAGTAATTAGGGATAGTGTCTGGTAGATAATGATGAAAAAATCAATTTTTATTTTAGAAAAATGTTCTATATGTTATTCAGAATGTGCGTAAACAATTTTTAAGATAAAATGTAATGTTTATAAAATTGTTGAGGATATGGTGGGATCTAGGAGGCTCGGGCGAAAGAAAATGAACACTCACTGTTTCAATAGAAAAATGGAAACCACCGCTTTATTTTAATAGAAGAATCTACAGAACAACGCACTGCGCGAAAAGCAAAGACGAGCAAAACGGAAAGCGTGTCGCCACGCGGCCGAGCTAAAGACGATCCGGCGAGAGAAAGTGAGCGCCACTGCATATAAAAAAATAATTTTTATTATAAGGTATTGGGACGAGATACTAATTATTTTAAACTTTAAAGTGAAAAATCTTAAAAACTATTTTTTATACCTTTAAAAAACTTCTTTTAAAAGATCATTTTTATAGCAGCCTCGAAATTTTGCATACACCTAGAGATATATTAGTTATAAAGTTAATCTTTAGGCTGACGGGATTTCAGCCTTCAATCTTGTCTTTAAAAGTGACCAAATTAATGTCTTGTATTACGTGTCAGCTATACACAAAGTTCATGTCAGAGGTCAAGCCTATATGTAGGCTTTCCGGCTGTGAACGGTACAGAAAAAAATTTTATATCCTAAAATTTTTTTTATTGTTAAAATTCGTCGAAATCATGATCCTATAGGTTTTTGGGGTCGCTGATCATGAATCCGCGGTCAGATTTACTAATTTATGTCACGAGGCCTCAATTACCTCTCTCCTCTTTCCTAAATGCCTTAATTTTTTTTATATTTCTGAAACTTGGTGAAATTATTATATCAGAGGTTTTTGAGGTCATTGAGTACGAATCTAGGATCAGATTTGTTCAATTCACGGTAACCTGTTTTACATGTTTGTTCACAGACTGTGAAATCAAGCTTCAATAAACCTCTTACTACTTCTAAACGGAAGTCAAGATAAGAAAGTGAGTCAATAGTTTGCATTTTGTATAATTTATGGGCATTACATAATACAAAATCGACTGAATGAAAAAATGATTTTTGATACCACTTCGTTGATTTTCTAACAACTTCAGCTAAAGATAGTTGCGTATCAAGATTGTCGACACCACCCATATTCTTAGTATATTCAACAATACATGTTGGTTTCATTATATCCTCTTTTATTTTCCAATGCTGTTTTCCTGTACTACTGTAACCAGTCTCATTAACAGTCGTTATCATACATACTTCCCATTTGTCTAATCACTTTAGTACAAGCCATGTGTCAGTATGAGCATCTTCAATTTCACCTTTATGCAATATGCTTTTCAACTAAGGCATTCCTTTTCTATTCATTTTTATTGCCCACACATCCAAGTATCCCGTTCATGGAGAATTTCAGCAAGCACAAGAGACGAATACTAATCGTCTGCCTAAACTACATGTCCTTTATAAAAGTAAAACTTCAAGAAATGAGTTACGATGTTTCCGGAAATTCCCAAGTCGAATTTTTTAAATTTGGTATCTGTTCCAGTATAAATAATAAATTCTAATAAAAATCCAGTATCACAATCTACTAATTCAAAAAATTTAATGCCAAAGCGGTGTCTTTTCAAGGGCAATAATTGTTTGAACTTTAGTCCTTCCTTCCATAACATCAAACCCTCATCAATACAAAGGTTTTTTCCAGGATTTATGGTAAAGGAAAATTGTTTATTTAAAAAATCAATTATAGGTTCAATTTTTTTCAAAGGGTAACTTACAATTTCTTCATTACTTAAAAAATGTAAAAAACGCAAAATTTGAAGATATCTATTACGGGTTATTATCTGTCCAAATATTGGAGTAGAAAATAGTGGATCTGTACTCTAATAATTTTGTATATTACTCTTGATGATATGTTCCATATCGATGGATAGACCAAGAAATTTACGTAATTCTTCAATATTTATATTTTTCCACGATGGCATATTTTTACGCAATGATTCAGGAATTTGTTGTTGATAGATATTAGTCTGTTCAACAATTAAGTTCATTATTGTTGAAATGAAAAAATAATCAAAATAATCTAGTTTTTTTCCTGGTATAGAAATATTCTTACAGATACTAAATTGCCCAATAAAATCTTTTATAGATTGATAATAGATCAAATCAAACGACAGCTCGTGAACCTCTTCGTACTTATAAATTATTGAATATGATAGATCAACAATTTCAGAAGCACTAGTCCTATCCGTAATTACCTCATCTGGTTTTGATTCAACACTGCTCCAATCCATAATTTTTTTATACAATTCCAAAATCAAATTTTATAACGGTACAACAACAAAATATAAATGCTATAGAAAGATAACGGTAAATTCAGGAAATAACTTATAATGGTAAGCGAGTTACCGATCAGGTGAGCAACGCAAAAGAGGATATACAGCGCGGCGCGCGCACGAACGCTCGAGAATAACGGTCTATTTTTATCGTGGTTATATAACCAGGCAACTTTTTCCAGTTTTTTTCAACACCAGCTGGGTTGACCGCTATTTAACTCAAAATCTATCAACTTTTACTATAGAACATTATATGTAACATTCGTTGCTAATTATGTCTAGAATTTATCCTTCTGGGTTAGAATTTCCAATCTCAAGGTTAATGACAAATAAACTACATGTCAACATTCAACTTAAAAAAAACTAACTTCGCCACAATTGATTTTTTTATCCAAAAGTCCAAAAGAAAGCTTGGAGCAATACCTTTCAAATGATCTGTAGCATTTTTATGGCCTTCAATTCTGTAAAAAGTTATGATAATTTAAAGAAAGACAAAAAATTCACAAAAATTAACATGGTATTTCCCATTTAAATTTTTAAAAAAATTTCGTCTTTCTTTAAATTATCATAACTTTTTACAGAATTGAAGGCCATAAAAATGCTACAGATCATTTGAAAGGTATTGCTCCAAGCTTTCTTTTGGACTTTTGGATAAAAAAATCAATTGTGGCGAAGTTAGTTTTTTTTTAAGTTGAATGTTGACATGTAGTTTATTTGTCATTAACCTTGAGATTGGAAATTCTAACCCAGAAGGATAAATTCTAGACATAATTAGCAACGAATGTTACATATAATGTTCTATAGTAAAAGTTGATAGATTTTGAGTTAAATAGCGGTCAACCCAGCTGGTGTTGAAAAAAACTGGAAAAAGTTCACTTTTTGAGGTTAGAATAACTTTTGAACTAATAAATTCCAGTACCTAAAAATTTTTTTCTGTATTCTGAAAAACATTTGCAATGTGTACCCAAAATTTGGGGCATTTTAAAATTTTGATCGGACCACTTCACGTGGAATACCCCATATATATCAGATAATAAGAGATTGCCTTAGACGAATCGGGATGGCCATATAAACTAATCAATTACTTTCCTTTACTATAAACTACTGACCTTTGTCTAGTCTTTACTAAGTTAGAAAAATTATGCAATTATCTGCATATATAAATTGTCACTTTAGCAAAAACAGTACCCACGATGATTTTTATCATTTTAAAACATTAAATTGTATAAAATAAAAAAATATATGCGAGTAATACATCACTTTACATATATTTAGGTTTATTCTTTCACCGGGTGTAAGTTATATCAAAGAATTGGAAATTTAGGAAGGTGGGAGTTTGGAGCTTCTTGATATGAATTTATCAAATTTGACTCCAGATTTGTGATCAACGACCCTAAAAACACCCACAGTAAAATTTTCACCGATTTTCAAAAATGTGAAAAAATTAGAGCGTTTGTGAGGAGAAGGACTGGGGACCCTCCAATAGGAATTTATCACATTTAGTCTTAGATTCGTGAACCGTGATCTCTAAAGTATCAGCAGTCACATTTTTACCAAGTTTTAAGTATGTCATATATTGCGTCTTTGGGCCTTTGGGAGAGTTAGAGTTGGGGACCCCTCGTAAGAATTTACCAAATCTGACCCCGGATTCGTAGTTAGCGACCCCGGAAACCTTCAGAGTGACAATTTTACCAAGTTTCAGATATACGAAAAAATCGGGCATTTGCGTAGGAGGGGGGGATTGGGCCCCCAGACATGAATTGGTCAAATCTGACCCCAGATTCGTGATCAGCGACCCCAAAAACCCCCGGAATATTGTATCACACAAAAAATACTATAAACATCCATTTTTGTTTAACATTATATGTGACATTTTTTATTAAAAAAGAGCATTGTTCAAAAACTTTTTAGTTTATTTATTAAAATTGACTATTATTTTTAAATAATCTTATGTGCTGACGGCCGTCCCGTACAATCAGCAACCGATCCGCAAATGATTGGTTGCATAACCTGATGGCGACGTCACACGCTAACAGGGCGGGATTTGTTGCGAGCAGAGGGGAAAGAGGGGGACGCTCTCTCATCTGGACCGTACTAGGAATATAGGGGACATGAACGGGACGCGCTTACCGCTGTGTACCGCTCGAATAGCGTTGAAATGGCGGAAAAGACGGCGCATGAGACTTCTCGTCTCTATCCCTTTCTCTCACTCTCACGGTGTTTGCCGCCACGGCTTTCCGTCCTTCCCGTGGGCTGATGAACAGAGTAGAGACGCACGGCTTTGCTCGGCGGTTTTGGTCCGTGTGGCGGAACCTCTCCGCACCCACACCGTAACACACATCAACACTTATTTCGTAGGCATGATAAAACACACGATGTATCGGCCTCACGAATAACATCAAGCGTGCGCTATGTCTATACTAACGGCTGATTGCGCACGGTACTCTCCTGTCCGTACGCGCACAGCACAGTACCTTGTCACTTTTGCGTTCCTTATCTGATCAGTAACTTGCTTACCTTTATAAACTAACCTTCTGTTTTTGAGACTATATTTTAGGGATCATTGTAAAAGAAACTTTTCATGAAGATGTCAAAATTTCAAATTACAATATGAAATAATATTTTTGTTTCACACTGTTTGCCTTGCTACATTTGTTTATTTTATTCCAACCTATTTTTGTCGGATATATAATCCAACAGCTAATTATAAAAAAATACTTTCTACGAAGGTGTAAAACTTTTCAAGTATGGTGTAAAATTCCAATCACATTATTACAACTGTTATTTTATTTTAAAAAATGTTACTGCAGTAGAAAGTACTGAAATCAAAATCTAATTGCCAAGTATTTTAGTTGAGAAATAACTCATCATTTCGGAAAAGTATACTACATAAAATTTATTTTACAATTTTTAGTCCTGTTATGTCTTGCAGCAATAAATTAATAATAATATTCATAATAATACTCATGTGTGCAAAATTAATTTTTCTGTATCTAACAGATATTATTCTTTTTTATTTTATTTATTTATTTATTTATTTATATCCAGAGTTATATAGATTCTATAAACATCATATAGCAAATACATAAATATACAAAATCATGCACACAACATTCGCAGGCTTTTACAGTACAGCATTTATCTTACAACTATAACCCACTATAACTCCTGGAATCCTACAGAGAGAAATGTAATTCCCTGTTCGTAGGTTCGGATTACAATTTTAGAATTAAAAAACAATGTTCCATATCAGATTTCCAGACATGTCACATCATCAAAAGCCATTCATTCACACTTATATTGGTAACACAAGTCTATCTGACTCCCATAACCAATACTTTAAACATTTCTACATATTGTTTAATTTTTAGTAAATAAATAATTATTATATAACGATAATTATATACATATTATAGTTATTCTATTATTTATATTTTTGCATTTGCTTTTTAATTTTTTGAGAAGATTATATTGCACTTTTTTGAGATTCTATTATTGTAGTTTTAATTTATTGTAAGAAAATTCAATTTATTAATAAAATTAAATTTAATGCTATTTACTCTTGCAGGACAAATAGGTCCAACTGCATCGGTTAATCTATAGTGCGGAAACATTGTTCTGTGTTGCAATGCTGAGTCACATTTGCTGATTGATGTAAAAACTATATCATCAATTACTACTATGTCTTTGTGAAGTGGTTGAGGTTTTTCAGAGCATATCGACGGCTGAGAGAAATAAAACCTATCTCGGTTATCGCTTCGACAAGAGCCTATTTCCGCTGCCGCTTCGAGAAGAGCCTATCTCGACGGCAGCTTGAAGAAAAACCTATCTCAAGTCAGATTTTTTGTTTTCAACTTATATGCTGGTAAATAATTGTGAAAAAATCATGATTTGTTTTTCAATATTGCCAGTATTATTACTATTAGTAAAATAACATCCAAGAGGTGGTTTAGTATATACATATATAAAACTGAGATTTTGTTCAGCTATCGTTTCCAAGGAGAAAAAAATAAATTGCGTGCCGAATTCAAAATTTCGTACCGACGGGTATAAATAAAATAAAATTATGTAAGTAAAATTAAAATAAATAATAATAAATAATCAATAAAAGTATGTAAATAAAATTCTTAATTTTCTTCAAAACCTTGTTTACCATATGTAAACAAGACAATTAAAATAAGTGTTTCTTATATGACGTGTGATAAACACACGCACTAGTATTGCGTAAAATTATTTTATAAATTGTTAATATATTATATAATAATAATAAGTACGTAGTATAGTAAGATAGCTTCGCGATAGACACATGCCGTTAAACGCAAGTTCAACGACCGCGCTATAAATAGATTAGTCATTGACCGCCTCCCCACTACTGTGCCTCCTCGCCAGTTCATTGACCCCGCCCGGAGTGGGGGGACAGACGTTATACGCATGCGCGCTCTCGTAGAATCGGGTATATAAGGGGCACCGAAACCACCAGTAGGCAGTCTGCAACTGGACGTCAGATCGGACTGGCCGTGAGCACACGACCAGCCCCTTTCTCCGACCTAGTGCAGCAACCGTGGATGCGTTCGTGAGCACACGTTCGTAAACACAGTTACCGTATACCGTACCGACCGTTACCGTAACCGCATCCTACCGTAGGCACCTCGTGAGCACACGTGGTGTCTAATCCTGTCCGTATCCTCGTGAGCACACGTGGATTATCCCGACCGCACCCTCGTGAGCACACGTGGGTTATCCTGACCGTATCCTCGTGAGCACACGTGGATTATCCCGACCGTATCTTCGTGAGCACACGTAGACTATCCCGACCGCACCCTCGTGAGCACACGTGGATTATCCCGACCGTATCTTCGTGAGCACACGTGGGTTATCCAGACCATATCCTCGTGAGCACACGTGGATTATCCCGACCGTATCTTCGTGAGCACACGTAGATTATCCCGACCGCACCCTCGTGAGCACACGTGGGCTATCCCGACCGTATCCTCGTGAGCACACGTGGATTATCCCGACCGTTTCTTCGTGAGCACACGTGGATTATCCTGACCGTATCCTCGTGAGCACACGTGGATTATCCCGACCGCACCTCCGTGAACATACATACTAGCCCGAACCGTATTGCCGTGCGAGCATACACGATAACCGTTAGTTGCGTCCGTTTAGGAAACTAGTTATAAGACAGCATTGTAAAGTTCGTAGATCGCGCAATAATTAAGTATTTTGTCTTGATTTGATTACAGACTAATTAGCTATTTCACCCGACCAAGACCAGGCGGGCTGGCAACATTTACATTATATCTTTGTTTATTTTTATATCTGTACATAGTCTTAATAATAATTAGTCTTTATTATAAATAGTGGTACTTTATTTCAAATTCCTTAAAACCTGAATCCTGGAATCAGAGCAAGGTCCGGCAAAGATTCACTCCGTTACATGGCGCCCGAATGTATTTGTAAAAGGAATTTGATTTTTTTTTATTTGTATCTACGAAGCTTTCGGACCGAATTGTTAAATTACACTTGGACGCCGCGATAACACTGACACTGGTACACTTGTAAATCCGACATAATTATAAGTTTGTAAAATGGTTTCCGTGTCGTGGATTTATAAACTTCAACGAGAAGAATTGATTGCTGAATTAACGAAACATAGTTTACATACCGAAGGAATTGTTACCGAATTAAGACAACGTCTTATTGGATTCGTACGCAAAAACGCCGAACTGTTTGCAAACAAAGAACCAGATCCAGAAGATTATAAGGAAAATCTAGACATCACAAAGGACTTAGAAATCGACCACGCTAGCTTGAGACTTGAGGAATCAGCATTAGGAAATAATAAGGACTTCCCAAATAATCAACCGTCACAATCCCAAATGTTTATGTCTACACCTAATTCACCGCATTTACCAATATTACCGTCAAAGAGAGAAGTTATGGACCAAATGAGAAAATGGAATTGCCATTTCGAAGGCAAAGATGAATATTCTTTTTTAGAACAAATAGAGGAGTTAAGACAAGTTTATAATTTCTCCGAGGAACATATTATAAATAAAATAATATAATAATAAAAGGAAATGCTCTCCAGTGGTATCGAAATTATGCACGCCATTGGAAAGAAGAAATTTAGGACGACAAGTCACAGCACGAGTTCAGAAACACAACGAAAACATTCGACATTTTGCTACGGTATTATCAACTCTAATGAGACGCAGAGGAGGATATGATCCAGAGGAACAATTAGATAATTTATATTATAATATGAAACCCGTACTTAGAATTCGTATTAGGCGGACTGACATCAATAACATCAATGAATTGATCCAAAGAGTAGAAGAACATGAAGCAACTCTACAGGAAGTAAACCAAGCTCAAAGAATTAATAGAAACGAAGCGATGATCGTTACTAAACCAAATGCAACTTACAAAAGAAACGAGTGTTGTTGGAGATGTAAACAGAGAGGACATAACCGTAACCAGTGCCGCAATCCTCGTAAACTTTTTTGCTCTGTCTGTGGAAAAGATGGAGTCTACACTAGAGACTGTCATGGAACATACCAGGGAAACGAGTGAAGGACCGAGTCAACAAGACCTACGGCTCGGTCCAGGAACGAGACAACCGATATTTCGTCTTCGTAAATGTTAAAGGTCGAAGATTTAAGGCACTTATAGATTCCGGTGCAGTCAGCTCTTTTATTAATGAAGTGACTGCAAAATGGTGCTACTCTCGAGAATGGCAAAAACAAGGAAGAACAAATCGGGCGATACTGGCTGATGGCAGTGAAATACCGTTGGAAGATAATATTTCGGGAACCTGCTCGATAAATGGAAAGAAAATAGAAGGAAATTTTCATATCATGTCTACACTCCGACACCATTTCTTATTAGGAATAGATATCCTGCAAAAATTAGGATTCAAAATGACTCTACAAGGAAAAGAGTTGCATCCAGAGAACAGACAAGCTCCGTCCGAACTGTGCCAATTAGAAACTCAACCGGGTCTATTAGATATCAAAATAGAGGAACGACAAATAATAGATAAAATTATTGAACAAGCCCGCGAAGATTTTGCGGAAATACAAGGCCCAACACCGTTACTAACCTACGACCTTCAGCTTAGTAATCCAACACCGATAAAACAACGATACCGTGCCCGAAATCCAGCAATGCAGAAAATCAGCAATGAAGAAATTGACAAAATGTTAAAAGAAGGTGTTATAGAACCTTCTATAAGTCCGTGGAGTTCTCCTATAGTTCTGGCGAAGAAGAAAGATGGAAAATACCGTTTTTGTGTAGATTTTCGTCGACTCAACGAAGTAACCATCAAAGATGCATATCCGTTACCGAAAATAAATGCCACTTTAGATAAACTACGTGGAGCTCGTTATCTTAGTACCATCGACTTGAAAAATGGATACTGGCACGTACCCATAACCGACAACAGTAAACCATTAACTGCTTTCACCGTACCAGGACGACATTTCCAATTCAAAGTTTTACCTTTCGGACTTCATTCAGCACCGGCAGCTTTTCAACGAATGATATCAGAAGGAGTAGTAACACCCGATTAAGAACCGCACGTCTTTTGCTATTTGGATGACATAATTATTATATCGGAAACATTTGAAGAACACATTCAACTTGTCCAGGAAGTTTTTCGACGTTTAAAAGCTGCAAAACTAAAACCGAACTGGGAGAAGAGCCATTTTGGTAGGCAACAACTACGTAATCTAGGTCATGTAATTGATTCAGACGGCATACACACCGATCCCGATAAAGTAAAAGCCGTCACTACGTTATCAGCTCCAACTACCTTGAAGGAACTTCGCCGATTTAACGGACTGATCTCATGGTATCGACGTTTTATACCCAACATGTCCAAAACTACTGCACCGCTTAGCAAATTGTTAAGAAAAAACACCACTTGGCACTGGGGACCTGAGCAACAAGAAGCCTTCGATAAAATCAAAGAACATCTAACAAATGCTCCCATTTTAACATGCCCGGATTTTGAAAAAACAATGTGTTTACAAACAGATGCTAGTAACGATGGGCTAGGAGCAGTATTAACTCAAGAGATAGATGAACAAGAAAAAGTCATAGCGTATGCCAGCAGAACTTTAAATAAAGCAGAGAAAAACTACTCTGCCACCGAAAAAGAATACCTAGCAGTAAAATGGGGTATCTGGAAAATGCGAGACTACTTAGAAGGTTATCATTTTGTAGTATTAACCGATCATCAATCTTTGAAATGGTTAGAAAAAATTGTTAATCCGTCGGGAAAAATTGCTCGTTGGAGAATGGAATTAGACCAATGGGATATGGAAATCCGTTACCGAAGAGGAGCCGAAAACAATGTAGCCGATGCTCTATCACGACAGCCTATCGAAATATGTTCTGTAGCCAACCGTAAAAACTGCTCGTGGTATAATACAAAATTTAAAGAAGTAAAAACGCAACCGAAGGAGAATCCGGAATTTTGTATTAAAGAAGGGAAACTATACAAGCATATTCTACATACGTTAGACTTTAATGAAGAAGATCCGAACGAACAATGGAAATTATGCATTCCAAAAACTGACAGAAACCGAGTCCTGCAAGAATGTCTCGACGAATCGACAGCCGGACACTTAGGTATTGGAAAAACTCTCGTACGCTTATCACGTTATTATTATTGGCCTGGAATTCTACGAGACGGAGCAAAATACGTAAGGAATTGTACTAAATGCCAACAATATAAAGTACCACAACAAACGAAAGCCGGTCTTATGCATCCAACAAATGTTCAACAACCATGGGAAATGGTATCAATAGATCTTGTAGGACCACAACCTCGATCCACTAGCGGAAAAATTTGGTTACTTGTAATGCAAGATCGTTTTACCAAATGGATAGAACTGAGAGCTTTGAATAAAGCCACCGGAAAAGCTATTGCAAAAGCCATTAAAGAACAAGTAATTCTCCGACACGGATGCCCAAAAACTATAGTCAGCGATAATGGTAAACAATTTATTAGTAGAGTAGTAGAAGACTTATTAAAGAATCACGGAATTACCACCGATCATCAATCTGAAATGGTTAGAAAAAATTGTTAATCCGTCGGGAAAAATTGCTCGTTGGAGAATGGAATTAGACCAATGGGATATGGAAATCCGTTACCGAAGAGGAGCCGAAAACAATGTAGCCGATGCTCTATCACGACAGCCTATCGAAATATGTTCTGTAGCCAACCGTAAAAACTGCTCGTGGTATAATACAAAATTTTAAAGAAGTAAAAACGCAACCGAAGGAGAATCCGGAATTTTGTATTAAAGAAGGGAAACTATACAAGCATATTCTACATACGTTAGACTTTAATGAAGAAGATCCGAACGAACAATGGAAATATGCATTCCAAAAACTGACAGAAACCGAGTCCTGCAAGAATGTCTCGACGAATCGACAGCCGGACACTTAGGTATTGGAAAAACTCTCGTACGCTTATCACGTTATTATTATTGGCCTGGAATTCTACGAGACGGAGCAAAATACGTAAGGAATTGTACTAAATGCCAACAATATAAAGTACCACAACAAACGAAAGCCGGTCTTATGCATCCAACAAATGTTCAACAACCATGGGAAATGGTATCAATAGATCTTGTAGGACCACAACCTCGATCCACTAGCGGAAAAATTTGGTTACTTGTAATGCAAGATCGTTTTACCAAATGGATAGAACTGAGAGCTTTGAATAAAGCCACCGGAAAAGCTATTGCAAAAGCCATTAAAGAACAAGTAATTCTCCGACACGGATGCCCAAAAACTATAGTCAGCGATAATGGTAAACAATTTATTAGTAGAGTAGTAGAAGACTTATTAAAGAATCACGGAATTACACACCGAAAGACACCGCCATATACACCGCAATGTAATCCCGTGGAAAGAGCAAACCGTGTAATTAAAACTATAATTGCACAATATATAGAGAAAAATCAAACCAAGTGGGATAACCACCTACCCGAAATTGCGTTCGCATATAATACCGCTCACAGTGATTCTACTGGATTTTCCCCTGCATACCTGAATCATGGAAGAGAATTTACCATCCATCAACCAACAAGTAGTGCTACTTGTAATACCGAAACTCGCATTAAGAGGTTACACGACTCTATTGAATTAGCTAAAATAAATCTCGCCCAAAGTTTCCAAAAACAACAAAAGCACTACGATCTTCGACGAAGAGCATGGACACCAAATATAGGTGATAAGGTATGGATGAAGACTTTTAAGCTGTCTAACAAAGCAGAAAAATTAAATGCAAAGCTAGCACCTAAATTCGATGGACCGTACGTAGTAAAACGAAAAATATCACCAGTTATTTTTGATTTACAAAGAAATGGCCGAATAACTGAACATATTCACGTCAAAGATATCAAGCCGCATTATGAAAACTCCGTAAACACCGTGATAATACCTATAGCAGCCACAGGGCAGCTGTTACATTAAAATAAAAAGACTCTTACGACTCAACCCACACACAGGAACCATTCGTCATGTAGGACCACTTCGAGCGGTAAATTTAATATTTTTCACACTTTCAATGCGTTATTCTTATACACTTAATTTTATTTTGTAGGGTTATATATATTTTTTTTTAAGAATTAAAATTACCGAATTTTTACTCTCCGAAGAAAGAGGGGAATGTGACGTGTGATAAACACACGCACTAATATTGCGTAAAATTATTTTATAAATTGTTAATATATTATATAATAATAATAAGTACGTAAATTAAACGCGAGTTCAACGACCGCGCTATAAATAGATTAGAGTCATTGACCGCCTCCCCACTTCTGTGCCTACTCGCCAGTTCATTGACCCCGCCCGGAGTGGGGGGACAGACGTTATACGCATGTGCGCTCTCGTAGAATCGGGTATATAAGGCGCACCGAAACCACCAGTAGGCAGTCTGCAACTGGACGACAGATCGGACTAGCCGTGAGCCTACGACCAGCCCCTTTCTCCGACCTAGTGCAGTAACCGTGGATACGTTCGTGAGCACACGTTCGTAAACACGGTTACCGTATACCGTACCGACCGTTACCGTAACCGCATCCTACCGTAGGCACCTCGTGAGTACACGTGGTGTCTAATCCTGTCCGTATCCTCGTGAGCACACGTGGATTATCCCGACCGCACCCCCGTGAGCACACGTGGGTTATCCTGACCGTATCCTCGTGAGCACACGTGGATTATCCCGACCGTATCTTCGTGAGCACACGTAGACTATCCCGACCGCACCCTCGTGAGCACACGTGGGCTATCCCGACCATATCCTCGTGAGCACACGTGGATTATCCCGACTGTATCTTCGTGAGCACACGTAGATTATCCTGACCGTATCCTCGTCAGCACACGTGGATTATCCCGACCGCACCCTCGTGAGCACACGTGGATTATCCTGACCGTATCCTCGTCAGCACACGTGGATTATCCCGACCGTATCTTCGTTAGCACACGTAGATTATCCCGACCGCACCCTCGTGAGCACACGTGGTCTATCCCGACCGTATCCTCGTGAGCACACGTGGATTATCCCGACCGCACCTCCGTGAGCACACGTGGATTATCCCGACCGCACCTCCGTGAACATACATACTAGCCCGAACCGAATTGCCGTGCAAGCATACACGATAACCGTTAGTTGCGTCCGTTTAGGAAACTAGTTATAAGACAGCGTTGTAAAGTGCGTAGATCGCGTGATAATTAAGTATTTTGTCTTGATTTGATTACAGACTAATTAGCTATTTCACCCGACCAAGATCAGGCGGGCTGGCAACATTTACATTATATCTTTGTTTATTTTTATATCTGTACATAGTCTTAACAATAATTAGTCTTTATTATAAATAGTGGTACTTTATTTCAAATTCCTTAAATCCTGAATCCTGGAATCTGAGCAAGGTCCGGCAAAGATTCACTCCGTTACACTTATATATTTCATTTAGAAAAAAAATGATTTATTACCCTATTAGCACGTTGTAGCAACGTGGTGGCAACGTTGTTTTGACAACGTTACAACGTTGTTATAAAAGTTGTTGAAACGTTGGAACAACGTTGCTACAACGTGGGATATGTCCGCTAAGATTTATGTAAGTGGCCGCGATAGGTGGAAATATCGTTGTCACAACGTTTGAGGAACATCAAAAATGCCTTTAAAAAATGTATTTCTTATAAAAATTTAAAAAAATGTCCTGGGTAAGCGAAAAAATACATTTTTATATGGACAAAATTTTAAATAATAAAAAAAATGAAAAAAAATTTTCAACTCGCGGGATTTGAACCTCGGATCTTTAGATCCGGAGGCTTACTTCCTACCAATTGAGCTATTTTGTTGTTCCTGTCATTAAATTAACTTTTGCTTATAAACTACTATCAAAATATGCTCCGAAATTAATAACCTAAAGTTAATTTAATGACAGAAACAACAAAATAGCTCAGTTGGTGGAGAGCAAGCCTTCGGGGCTGAATATCCGAGGTTCAATTCCCGCGGGTTGAAAATTTTTTTTTATTTTTTTTTATTAGTTAAAATTTTGTGCATTTAAAAATGTATTTTTTCGCTTGCCCAGGACATTTTTTAAATTTTTATATGAAATACATTTTTCAAAGGTATTTTCAACGTTGCTCAAACGTTATCACAACGTTATTTCCATCTATCGCGGCAACTTACATAAATCTTAGCGGACATATCCCACGTTGTAGCAACGTTGCTCCAACGTTTCAACAACTTTTATAACAACGTTGTGTGCTAGTAGGGAATTATTAATAATTTTATTAAATATCAAATCGCACTTTACACTTTATATACGCCTCGTAAAATTATTTTTCAGACCTGAATGATATTTCCCATTGGGAAGTAACTAGAGTCGCCGCATTCTAATTACTTCCCAATTTGAAACAATTTTTCATCCAACAGGTTGGCGCGACACTAGATTTATCAATATATTTATTTATGTATATATTTTATAATATATTTATTAATTACCAGGTCAAAAGCACGTGCAATACTAAAAAACAAATCATGATTTTTTTCATAATTTTTTACCAGCATTATAAGCCCGCAATTTAAAATTGCGCAGTACTACCACTACAAAATTTTAAAACAAAAAATCTTACTTGAAATAGATTTTCCTTCAAACCGCCGCCGAGATAGGTTCTTCTCAAAGCGACTGCCGAGATAGGTTTTTGTTCCTCGCAGCCGTCGATAAGGAGTTCGTGAAACTTTGAATTCCTCTTGTTCCTCTGTTAAAGTAGAAAATGGCTTTGTTTTGAGCCTAGGTAATTTATGTCTCCATAGATCATCCTATGGTTGCTTATTTCTTGTATCTTCTGGTCTGATGCTCCCTCTGCTTACTTTTTTTCTCATATATACATATATATATAATTTCTTTGGTAAGTATATCTATATTTACATCTATTTTTGAGTATCGAGTGATCATTTTAGAGTAGTTAAAGTTTAATATACGACAATGTTGCCTATTATTATAATATTTACAATTTACCATTTGCACATATTTAGATTCTTATATCAAGTACTATGTTCTTGTGTTTTTCTAAGTCTTTTTTTTTCTCATTTGTGTAGTTTGCATAATTAGTACGTTCATTTATATATAATATACCCGATTTCAAGAGATCTTTTATTCTTGTTTGTGTTTTTCATATCTCTGATATATTTTCTTGCGAAATAGTGGTTAATATCCATACATTAATTTGTCTGTAGTCTATATTCGAATTTATATTACACTATCCATTATTTATTATCCGATCCTTTATTTATGTTAAGTGTGATTTTTTATTCAGATCAAGTGTCTTTAATGTATTTGGTAAATAATTAAAAGCATTAATTGCAATTATATATTTGTTTTTTGGACTCACATTTTTGTGATGTTTGGGTGGTAATATAAGGTTTTTTCTTCTTTTACTTGAAGAGTTTATGTATTGATTCGTTAAACTATTGTAGTAATACTGAAGAAATTCAAAAGTAAATACTTTCTGTAAATTGTAAGAAGTCTCTTTTTGGAATATATTCTTGTTGATTATTTTGAATATTCTTGTTTGTACGGATTATAATAGTTGTAGTTTGTTTTGATATGCTCCACCACAAGCAATTATACAGTAATTTATATACAATGAAATAGTGCATAGTACACAATTTTTAGTGTAATTGTATCCATAAATTATGCTATTTCAATAAAACTAAAAATATATTTAGTCCTGCTTATAAGATACTAAATGTGATCACTTCATCTCATATTTGTACCAAAAATTATTCCTAGATATTTTGTTTCAGTTATTCTTTTGAGTAGTTCATTGCTAATTTTAATGTCTATTGTTGCGAGAGGACTGGAATTTTACGGGAAAGAAAGACTTTGGAGAGGGAAGCAGATGAGTATTATAGGTGCATCAAAAAATAATTCACTGCACAATTGTCACACACTTAAATTTCTATATTATAACTAACTGTACAAAGAATTATTATGCCTTTAAGGCGATGTATACGATGTTGTTTACAAAAGTTTACGTGTGTTCACGTTCGCGGTCGATTATGGTCTGAGAGAAAAACAGACGTTGCCGAATTTCATAGGCTGTGTATATGTGTATGTGTGCGCGTGTACAATGTAAGTAATATCAAGTGTAGTCGTATGTGTTTATATGAAAATATTAAAAAATTTGAAATTTAAGTTTATATTTTCGGAACATCTATATTATCTGGTACACTATCTTTATAATTACCATAAGTAATATATACTGTTTGTTGTCCATTTAAAGTTAATTTATGTACTCTTAGCGAAACAGAGACATCTTGTAAATATGCATACGTACTCTTTTCTACTTCTTTCCATGTTTTACCAGTTGCTATAATAGCAGTATCATCAGCACAAGATATTATTGAGTTTGCTGGCATTTTAGTTAGTAGATCATTTACATATAGTATAAAATGTAAAGATCCAAGTATTGTTCCTCGGGGTATTCCACTTTTAATTATTTGATATTCACTTCCGTGGTTTATAATTCTTAATTTTTGTTTTCCGTTATTAAGGTTACTTTATATAATTTGTGGGCTTTTCCTATTACTCCATATGCATATAAATTATCTAACAATATTTTATAATTTACTGTGAAACAGGCTTTGGCCAAATGCAGAAAAGTGATAGCAAATGGTTTACTTTGATCTAATTTTTCATATATCATTTCAGATATAAGACTTACAATTAGTGCATATTTAGTTCCTTTATTCTTGATGAATCCAAATTCCTTTTCGCTTATTATTTCACTCTTACTTATGAAGTCAATGATTCTAATATGTACAATTTTTTCAAAAATTTTGGCAATATTAGATGTTAATGATATGGATCTGTAATTATCCATTTCATTTTTTTCTTGCTTCATGTACTGGAATAACTTCAGCTAATTTAAGCTGATTTGGCCATATTGATGTTTGCATACAAAGATTAAACACGTAAACTAAAGTATCAGCTAAAATTATAGCTATTGTTTTTAAAGTTTTTGCATTTATCGTATCAACTCTGCCATTTTTTTTGTTTGAGATTATTAATTAAATTTAATATTTCGATTTTATTTGTAGCTTTTAAAAATATAGTTTTTGGATTGCTTCTAGGTATATCTATTTTGCTTATATTTAGTTTTGTAATTTTTTACTTAATGTTTCTCCTAGTTTGTAGTAAAACATTCATTCATTTTATTTACTATGTCACTATCTTCTTTAAGGGGATGTCGGATTCATAAAATGGTCATTTTGTACTTTCTTTTAGAAACAAATCAATAAAGTGTTTAATAAACGCCGAACGTCAAGCTCTTAGGCATATTTTAAATGATATACCTAAATGTTTCCAGATTTTTAAATCTATAATTTGATCACGATTTTCGGGTTGAAAGATTATGCTTTTTTTGACTAATAATTACCGACCAAACATTGTATACTCTATTATTATTTAAAAATGTTTTTTCATTAAAAAATCAAAACTTTAAGCCCTTCCTTATGTTTTCAACTATCCGTATGAATTTTTTCAGATTTTTAATATAATATTTTACGTATAATTTTTGGGTTGAAACGTGCAGATTCCTGTAATTTGGGTCCGTCATCCCGTTAATTATTATATTACCTTCCATTTTCAGTTGTTTCATATAAGTAGCATTTTTGCTTTTGTTTCTATCAATTTTGTTATTTATATGGTTCCATACTTTCTTTGGTTCGTGTCAATTTTTTTCTATAGTTTATTTGTTGAAATTAATTTTTGCTTCTTTAATAACTTTGTCAAGTGTTTTGACGAAGATTTTGTGTTGCGACTTTAGATATTTATTTTCCGAGTGCTATTTCAGTTTTTTGTACAATTTTTCTTTTTTACTACATTAATTTAAGATTGATTTGGTTATTCAATCTTTCCTCGGTTCATTTTTTGTTTTATTCAATTTCAGTTTTTGTTGTTTTGTTGTTTTGTTGTTTTCAAATAAAAAATATTTGCATCACGTGTTGGTTTGCCTTCGCAATTTTGAATATTAATAAGCATTTATGATGTATGCATGGCATATTTATTTCATGAGCTTTGGAATATTTTAAGATTTGAATACAGTAGCTTAGCTATATAATGATTTATAATGTTACTCATGGAGACCGAACATTGTTACAGCGGTTAATATTTTAATTTATTTTTGCAATTACATCATGTGCTAAAACCTTTTTATTATCTGATGTGATATGAATGCATACCGCCGATTCAAAATAGTACACGAGAATATTAGTAAATTAGAAAGAGCTGTCGAATCACGTAACAACGGTGGTGCAAGTATTACTTTATTTAAGAGAAATTTCTGTTTTAGTAGGTATTAAAAAATTAATTATACACAAATGAATATACTTATTAATATTACTATTTATTTGTTGCTGTAAGACATAACAAAGCTAACAATTATATAATAAATTTCATGTAGTCCATACTGAAAGAACGCAGGTGAAAAATCTCCTGAGAAATCACGCCAATATCGTAGTATTGCTAAAATTTGAGATGAAATGACAATTAAAAAATTAAAAAATTTAAAATTAAAAATTTTTTTTTTTTTTTAAATTGTATAAGCTTTAAGAAAAAAAATGTCTTAAGGGGATGCCATACCTGCATTAAATCCTACTATGACGACATCTGTATATTACACGCACTATTTCTCCTATTACTATTAATTAATAGAATGACAACCTATAAACGCAGTGGAGGCATATTTGTAATACATATATTAAATAAATTATAAGTACAAAAGTTTGAATTGAGCTAAAATGTGCTTATAATTTGAAAAATACGATCTCAAACATAACCTCTCTTATAAGGGAAGTACATTACCTCCGGGAAACGAATCTCATCCTAACTTTGGTATGTCTTTTATAATATAAAAATATGAAGAAAGCCAAGTTATCTCTTGCCGATGGCCACTTTTACGGAAGTTATTCGACTTCCAATAATAATAGCAGTAAAAATTACTTCCAATCCGGTCGCTTATAACTCGAAAACGAATAAAGATAAACAATTGAACCAAAAACCAGAAGAAAGTTGAGTTCAAGTAGATATGGTTTGAAAAAAAAGAAGCTCAAATTGCTTAATTTGAAGCAAAGTTATGAAGAAAATAAGAAATTGAAGATTATTAAGCCAAAAGAAACAATAAATTTTTCATGTTAAATTTTGGCCTAATAATCTTCAATTTCTTATTTTCTTCATAACTTTGCTTCAAATTAAGCAATTTGAGCTTCTTTTTTTTCAAACCATATCTACTTGAACTCAACTTTCTTCTGGTTTTTGGTTCAATTGTTTATCTTTATTCGTTTTCGAGTTATAAGCGACCGGATTGGAAGTAATTTTTACTGCTATTATTATTGGAAGTCGAATAACTTCCGTAAAAGTGGCCATCGGCAAGAGATAACTTGGCTTTCTTCATATTTTTATATTATAAAAGACATACCAAAGTTAGGATGAGATTCGTTTCCCGGAGGTAATGTACTTCCCTTATAAGAGAGGTTATGTTTGAGATCGTATTTTTCAAATTATAAGCACATTTTAGCTCAATTCAAACTTTTGTACTTATAATTTATTTAATATATGTATTACAAATATGCCTCCACTGCGTTTATAGGTTGTCATTCTATTAATTAATAGTAATAGGAGAAATAGTGCGTGTAATATACAGATGTCGTCATAGTAGGATTTAATGCAGGTATGGCATCCCCTTAAGACATTTTTTTTCTTAAAGCTTATCTCTTGCCGATGGCCACTTTTACGGAAGTTATTCGACTTCCAATAATAATAGCAGTAAAAATTACTTCCAATCCGGTCGCTTATAACTCGAAAACGAATAAAGATAAACAATTGAACCAAAAACCAGAAGAAAGTTGAGTTCAAGTAGATATGGTTTGAAAAAAAAGAAGCTCAAATTGCTTAATTTGAAGCAAAGTTATGAAGAAAATAAGAAATTGAAGATTATTAGGCCAAAATTTAACATGAAAAATTTATTGTTTCTTTTGGCTTAATAATCTTCAATTTCTTATTTTCTTCATAACTTTGCTTCAAATTAAGCAATTTGAGCTTCTTTTTTTTTCAAACCATATCTACTTGAACTCAATTTTCTTCTGGTTTTTGGTTCGATTGTTTATCTTTATTTGTTTTTGAGTTATAAGCGACCGAATTGGAAGTAATTTTTAGTGCTATTATTATTGGATGTCGAATAACTTCCGTAAAAGTGGCCATTGGCAAGAGATAACTTGGCTTTCTTCATATTTTTATATTATAAAAGACATACCAAAGTTAGGATGAGATCCGTTTCCCGGAGGTCATGTACTTGTTAGTTAACAGGCAACAACGATTTAATTGAATTTTGTAAAAACTGGATATATTTCTAACAAATACAGTGCAGACGCACAATTTCACGATATTGGTAAATGTTGGAATACTAAAAAAACAGTCAAAAGTGAACGACAAAGAAATAAATTGAAAAATACGATTGATACAAAGACGATGGGAAGCTGGTACTAGATATTTGTGATGAAAATATATATAGATTGCAATTACAAGCATAAGAAACAAAGCAGAGGCAACATTTTACATTATCTTAGAATCATTTTTCAGTAAAAACTAGAGGAATACATAATCGATTGAAAAATTAAATGAAAAATAAAAAAGATATTTATTCCTTCTAAAAATGTGAAATTTAGCAGACCGAAGAGTAAGAAAAAGTTTTGCTATATAGTTTGAAAATCCACCAGTAGGTGGCGATGCTAAGCGTTTCCAGCTTATTAAAATATGTATTATTTCATTTCTTGTGGAATAGGCGACGGATTCTATAGGAGGTGCGTGCACGATCGGGCCGTATTGGTAAAAGTTGGAAAACTAAAAAAGCAGACAAAAGTGCACGACAAAAAATTAAATGAAAAGTACGATGGATACTAAGACGGTAGGAATCTTGAATCATATATTAGGGATGGAAATGAACGTTTCTCCGTTATGCGTCAGTTCTAAAAAAGAATGTGCTGCCACTTCTATCACTTTTATTTGAAATACCGTAGTTTGTTGGTTTTTTATGTCAATTCAGATAGTTTAACGTTGGCTATATAGTAACTGCAAATTTCAAAATTAATGTCAATAAGGACAAAATGATTGTAAGGAAATAAAAATCGATGCCACTCCATAACATTGTGCAGCAATTAGTAATAATTTAATAGCTTTTCGACAGATACCTGCAAGGCGCCGAGCAGGTTAGCCGCGACAATAATCAATCGCCGCAGCGTTCCGAGAAAAAGTATTTTTGTGTATATATGACTAAAAATAATTTTCAGTTTACCTACACAAACACTGCCATAAAAAGAATATATAATCTATCTTATAATCAACAAATAATATGTTACAATAAATTATGTGTTTGCTTTTTAGTTTTCGATGGATATCTGCGCGGCGAGACAATCTGAATGACGCGCCGAGTGTGTCTCGTCTCGCAGGTTCTTCGAGAGTCGATTTAACCGCCGAAGCCTGCCGAGAAAAAGACGTTCATTTTTTTAAAACCCACAGTTTTCTGTGCAGCTACAAAAACATTGTTATAAAATAAATTTAAAACCTTGTATAATAAATGAGGCTATATCCGCAGGACCGCGAAGACTCACCGTATGATGCGGACGGTTCGACGCAAGGTGCGCGCGTACGTCGGGCCCGTCCAGCGAAACAGTGAACGAGCCTTTCGAAGCTCGAAAGAGCTCTTCAGTACGCCGTCGCGGCAACGTTAACGTCGCGTTGGCAATACGATTGCTATCGTCCTTTATTTTCCCGTGGCGAACTACCTTGTGTGTGTGTGTGTGTGTGTGTGTGTGTGTGTGTGCGTGTGTGTGTGTGTGTGTCAGGAAAGCAACATTTCAAGCGTCAACCCAGGATATGCTCCTCTATACTGCCAAGGTGGATGCACGCCTTCGTTATAAGTGCAGTGCATTTATTCCTTCTTTTGTATGTATGCTTCCCATCTCTCCCCCTCCTCGCCCTTTTCCTCTCGCGTAGCAAACCGCCGCAGCTCGTACACAGCCGAGCATTCGTTTTATAAATTCGCCAAAATTATACGCGGCTGGCGTCCAAAACCCTTTATCTATTATTATAATAAATTATCACTATTTTTATTAATCGTTTATTTCGCCTTTGTCGCCATGCCCTAATACCCTGCATGATCGTTACTAAATGTATATAGAAAACTATTTTGTATTGATAGCCATATCTCGATTGAGCTTATTAGGAACTAGCAGACGCCGGTTTCCTCTAGAAGGTGCGTGCACAGTTCGACTCGACGATTACACGCACCTCCTACACGCGGCAAACGGAGTATGATTTCAAGTTGCAATTCCATTAGGTTATGTATTAACCATGTATTATATGTTATCAGTTGTTCAACAGTACCATAGTAAATATCCATTTTATAATCTACATATGCATTAATTATAGAGCATACAAGTTAGCATAAATAAACTTAATGAAACAATCAATATTGTATATATAGATAAAATCACATGTGTCCCTCCATCAACGGTCTCCATAGAAGTAGGTTTACTTGTTGTTTACCAATAACTGTTTTACTCATTGCTTAATTTAGTAGTGATTAAAAAATACATTTAAACATACTAATTAGTTGATAAAATTACGGAGATTATTCAGAAATACTTTCTTTATTAATATTATAAGTTGTAGAAAACTTTAACAATTTAAACTTAATTTTAAAAATCAGTCGCCAGTACTATTCAGAAAGTTTATTATTATGAAAATCTTATTAAGTTAAAGTAATGGTACATATTCTTTTTATCAGGAATGAAGGGTACTTAAACTCTACAAAGTATATGAGTTAAACGGCGGTAAAGAAAATTGAACTGGATTAAAAATTTAACTATACACAATAATAGATCATTTTTTAAGTTCATTGAAAATTATAATGTACGGAACACTGATAAGAAAATTGTAATTTTAGTAGATGAATATGCGTAACTTTTGTTACAATTAATTATAAATCAAAATTTACAATTAAATTGCAATACAAATCAAAGTGAAATTTGAAAAGTACAATACCGACTGACATTTGGTTACTATAAGGTGTACGTGCAGTACACGTTACCATAAAGTGTACGTACAGTACACGTTATCATAAAGTGTACGTACAGTAAACGGTACCATATAAAGTATACGTACAGTACACGGTACCATATAAAGTATACGTACAGTATACGGTACCATATAAAGTATACGTACAGTACACGATACCTAAAGACGCCCTCTACCAGGCACCCGTTGAATATGTCAAGGAACACCAAAGGTAGTCGCGTAGCGATGTACCGCAAGATTTCACCCGGCATATCGTCAGGGTTCGGTGCCTTGTTGGGCTTCAATGAGCTCGCAGCTTTCATGAGCTCCTCATTCATGAAAAGAGGGCATTTGGTATCCGTGCGTTCATCTGTGTCGTTTACTCTGTCCATGTATGATGGAAAGAGTTCCTTGCTAGTCCCTGCGCAGTCGACTCCCCAGTTGACGAGTTACAATTTTGTAACCCGCGCCCCAGGGATTTGAGTCCACCTCGTCCGTCAGTTTCTGCCAGCACTATCACTTACTGCTATTTACAGCTAATCGCAAATGTTTTCTAGCAACCTTCTGCTCTTTGGATAAAGTCACTGCGGTTTCTCTGTTCGTTGCCTGTTAGGATTTTACAGGCAGCGCTAAGTAAATCCGTCTAGTCTTCGCGATATCTGCTGTTCACCAGGAAGTCTCTTATTTGTTATGTACGCATCGTTTCCGCGACATAGAGGCTTCGCATACCTGCTGATGAAATTATTTACCCTGCGAGCGCTTCGGCCTTGCCGCAGTGAGTCAGCTCTAGAGGCACCAACTGTGCGGGTGTCTTTATGCTGTGCATATGTCTGTCGAGTTAATCGTAGTCCAGCAGTTTCACGTCCTTCCGAGAAGGTCGTTTTACCTGACATCTGTATGAAAGCGTCTCCTCCTTGAAGAGTAAGGCAAAGTACTGATGATCGCTGGCTATAAAGTCCTCGATTACTCGCCAAACCATCTTCCTACTTGCAAATTTGTTCGAGGCCAAAGTCACGTCCGGTAGCGTGTTTCCTTCATTTACTACTGTCAGTTCAAGCTTTGCGGCCATCTTCATCAGTAATCGTCCGAGACTATTCGCTTTAAGCGTTCCCCACTCGATCGCGCGCGCGTTAAAGTCTCCCGCCATGATTTTATTCCCGGGGATGTCACTTACGGCGTCCTCGAGAGTATCCAGCTTTTCTGTGTACTCGACAGCAGTGTCATTTGGGCTCAGATAGACGCTGACAAAACGACAAAAGACATCGACAACCGTCACCCGAACAAAGTCCTCAGCGGATCCGTGCGCATTGATCCGCGCCACGCTTTCTCTACGCACCTATATCGCCGCTGTGCTCGTGCTGCTAGCGAGCCAGGCTGGCGGCGTTAAGTTTTTGCATTGCTCGCGGTTTATGGCATTGGTTACTTCCTTGTTCGCCGTGATACAGTCCAGATCAAGGAACTCGAACATTGTCGTTGACGTCAGGTCTTTGACCTAAACGTTCTTTCCGAAGGCGTCCTTAAAAACTTTAGGAATTTCTGACGCTCGACTTGTTCCGTGAGTCGCAGCACAACGCCCCCTCTTTGGTCTTCTGTATTTGTTTTACGTCAACCTCTTTCTGCTTCGGGTCCACTTTGTCTTGTATCATCGGTAAGGCGTCCACGTACGTCTGTCCATCTGTTGGTGTGATCAAGATCGCTCCTGTCTTTTGTCTCGAGAGCGAGCGTTTCCGGCTTTGCGGACCGGCAGAGGTTCCCGATTAAGTGAGATTTTGTCTGTATCCTGAGTTGATCGCAGTAGTCCTTTTCCGTTTCTTTGTTTGGACAACCTTTGACTAACTCTCCGAAGGTATAGCCACTTCATCTAGACAAGCAGCCACTTATGCCAGTGTAGGGGTCGTATTGTCCCGTTTCCGTTTTTGCTTAGAACTAGCCTCAGCCATGCATTCGTCTGCATTCGTCGTCTGTTTATGGAACACATTCATTCATTACAGAACATACATCGTGATATTCACCGATTCATTAATGTTATTCGTGCCATTAGCTACTGCATATATTGAGTAACTGTTGCAACAGTTTACTCTCCGCAGCCTCCCAATTAATTGGCAGGCCAGGCAGGTTACTCACCGGCGTGATGGGGGAGCTGGGAAGCCCCGTTGACTCTCCAGAGTCGGTAAGCGTAGGGAGCACTCTTATACCTGCAAATGATTTTGTACTTTTCATTTTTTTTTTAATTTTTCCCCCTTAACCCAATTATGTATGAAAGTCTTTGTAGTGGTCAGAAAGTTACTAGTCAGGTGCGTCGATGTTCCGCCCTGATTTCTCCCAGTAGCCGAGCTCCTCTACAGTCCGGTGGCATCGATCGCTTCTCCCCCGCGATCCGCAGCATTGTCCCACCGATCACCAGTTGGCATTACTACGGGAAGCGAAATTTCACTGTTTCCAACGTTAGCAATGTAAAGGGCTGACTTCCATGCTGGCTAGACTTGGTTTAGACCCAAGAACTAATAGCGGCCCAGGAGTATGTAATTGGTGTTATCGGCAGCACCCTTTAGAGTTAAGTTTCAGACGGTAACGAGAGAACCTTCTATTGAACTCTCTACCAACGAACTGGTACCCTACGCTTTGAACCCGCTTCCCGCAATGGAATACACAGTTTGGCCACTACACGCTTGAGCACACCCGTTTATAGGGGTCTCCGTATTCATACCGGACGGTCTCGATTATACAAATTTCTTTTATTCATAACTTGCTTGGAAAAAGACCCGAATATAGGATTTCCTGCCACAAAGGGACTCACGTCGATCAGGTTCGTTAGGAGTGTATGCTTTGTTTATGAGTTGTTGTAAGAAATATAGCCTACCACTATCGGCTACACTTCCATTATTCCGTTGACCGCAACTTCCAGAGAGATTGGATGCCGTTTCCTATCTCCCCTAATCAATCTAGTCGTTCCACGATCTGCAACCTGTAAACGCGCCTAGTAACATCGAAAAATGCTCTACCGTCCTAAGGGAGGTCCCCGGAAAATTGTAATACATTTATTATTACATTTTGTTAGATAATTATGTTAGAAACAGTAGTGGCCAAAGAAAATTTTAATTCTAACAGTGGTAATATCACATTTGAAAAATGTTTAAACAATTATTAATTGATAATAAAAATTTTAATAATTAAATTTAAATAGTTAAGTATTTTATTAAATTTTTAAATATAGTAGATTAACTTAACAATTTTTATAATAATCAAAAATCTTTTAATTGTGAACCTAAATGAGAAGAAATTAAAAAAAACCAAAAATATATATTTGAATTTACCGCGCCGCGCATCGTTCAAGAACAATACGCGCAGTAAGAATCGATCAACACGCAAGTCAATCACTCGCCTTATCGAAACATCTGATCGATATACATTAACTTGAGGTTATGTCATAGGGGAGAGATACACATTATAATTTAGAGTTTAATTTAATACTATTGATAATGTCACTGTAATGTTGGCTAAGATGTCTAGTATCGTCTTTGCAATTGATCGCATTATGTTGCAGATTTATATGGATCATTTCTGATAATATTCGTTTTTTCCAATTCTTTTCAGTATCAAGTATTTTGACGTTGTCAAAATCTAACGAATGATCATATGCGAGCATATGTTCATTGATTACATAATGCGACTCAGTTTTGTTTATAATAGCTTTGTGTTCTTAATACGACATTTTACTTGTCTCTTTGTTTCACCCACATAACTAGCATTACAATATTTACAATCTATTTTATACACTACATTAGTTTTAGTTAATTTGTCTATTTTATCTTTGCCCCTCACAATAACACCATCAATTTTATTATAAATTTTAGGTATAACTTTGATAGCTTTGTCTTTCATAGAACCAGATATTTTTTCATAAAATTTAGGAATAAAAGGAATATTTAAAGTTGCTTTATAATTAGTTACTGCTCTATTATTAACTTGAACATTGTTATGACTAGAACTATATTTTATTTTCTCTAATCTTTTTCTTACATTATGATTTATAAACTTTTTTGGGTAACAATTATTTTTTTAAAATTCTTTGACTAGTTTAGTATTGGTTCCATGAAATTTTTCATGTGCTAACAAAATTAAACTAGTCAATATTGTATATATGTATATATAGCATTGACCGCGGTTAATAAGTGGATGGGTGAATAACTAACATAAACAGAAATTTGTACGCTATGGTGTTTAACATCTCATCCTATGCAAAGTCTTCAGTTCGGAAGTATACCACTACTCGACTTACTGACCTTATACACAGGGATCTCTTTTGATGAAAGGGACACCCTTCTGTGAGACATCCCAGCAACTTCTATCGTCTGGATGAGAAACTACTTCGGTCCGGATGTGCCCCAAGACGGACCTCGAGAGGCCCGCCTCAGCATTTTGACGCTATATCTAGTACACCTCGAAGGGTATCTACTTTAATTTAGCGGCCGTTCCTTCATCCCTAGGTAGAGTATCCCTTGACGAAGTCGCCCAGATGAATAGAATAATCGTTAACGGCATATCATCGACAAACTAAGCGTGTTAGTAAACCAAGAAATATAACATGTTAAACAGTAAATCGCCGATACAGGCTCGACGAAACAACTCGATTTTGAGGCGCACTAGTGGCAATCTTCTTCCTCCACTGTCGTAGGAGGTATATATCGGACTCTCGGAAATGGGAGCTGAGTCACTCACCCTCACCCAACTCAGGGAATCTGAGAACGGGTTTCCGTCATTCGGGGTTGTAATACAATCATCCTTGGGCTTACTGCAATCAAAACAAAAGATGTATATACTTCAAATACAACTGGTATTTCTTTAACCCTGACTTGGGCACGCCACGATCCCAACTCTGGCATACAGTGTTACGGACGGGGGAATGAGAAAATTGAATGATTCTTCGTGTTCAGTTACGCCCAGCTTAGGTATACTTTATTCCTATTTTGATAATGCTACAAGCTAGGTTTTATTTGAACTGCTGTATTCTTAATTTGGTATTTATACATTGCGATTTTTGTAGCATTTAATTCAAATGAGTATTGGGAATCGTATGTTTTATTTAGTTGGGACCTCCCAATGCCGAAATTTCTTTGTGTGAAGTAGAAATCTGAGAATAAATGTAACAATTTTAAGTCAGAAAATGGCTAATTATCATAAAATACCCAATAAATGCCCAATTAATGGCAAAATTAGAGTTTTTTTAACCTTAAATGTTAAATTTTACTAGGGTTATACTACATATAGATTGGCCAAAAAAATTAAATTAAAAGTTAAAAATAAGTAAATTGGTTTAAAAAATTAAGAAATGCTTTCACTTGTTATAAAAACAATTAATTATTAGTTAATAATATTGAATTGTTGTTCCAATTTTAACCCAGCCTTATCCCCTTAATAAAATAGATATGGGTGATTTCACGACGAGTGCACATAAATTTTAAACTGGCTCATGTTTTTTAGATAGACTAAAAATATAATCCATAATCTGCAAGAAATTTTATTTCAAAATATTAATTTGTATCAGAGTTATGCAAGATATATCGACCACTTAAAATACACAACATATTTAATGTTTTTAGATCAATTTTGATGTTTTCAATGTATATAAATCCTTCAAAGTTTTATAAATCCTCAAAATATTATTCACCTTGAAAGTAGGTATATCAAGGTCACATTTCATCCCTAGTAGAAACGAGAATTTTAGAGTGATTTCTTTCGTAATTTTATATACTGTTTATAAAAAATACTTTAAAAAATCACTGCGGTATCCTTAACCGTGAAAATTTACAGTCAAGGTCATATTGTATTTTATTTGCATAAATGAAAGTTCGATCTAGCTTTTTAGCGTTATTGATGAGGTTAAAACGGGAAAAAAAGTAAAAAAATCCTAAAATTATCTTTTTTCATAAAAATGTCAATTTCGCGATGAAATTTTAGTTTCCAAAACAAAATATCGAGCTTCAACCTTATTTTTGAAGGTTACATAAAATGCTGGGGCATTTATTTTCAGCGTGATCTAAAATCAATGACGTAAACACAAAATCTGTTGTTTACTATTTCGGTCTGTGAGTCGGTATATCTTTGTTGTTCGTCAACTGGGTACGAAATAAATGTCATCACTTATTGCAGAAACTCGTCTAATCTTCAAAAATATTTTAATCTCAAAAAATTAATTTATTTTTTATTCATTCATATTTATAAATTTATAATACGATGTAGATTCGCACTTCTCATGCATAACTTATTAGCCTCCAGGATTTGCACAGTATATAATTTTTACTATTTTCACTTTTTGAGTATTACACTATTGAATAGTGTAATATTCTATCTTCTATAAAATGGCTGAACATGAAGCTTGGAGTAGTGGCGAGTCCGAACCAGAAAATGAAGTATTAGAAAACGAGGTTTTAGACACTGGAGCAGAAAATGAAGACATTGGGAAAGTCAATTTGGAAGACTTTTCTGATAAGGAAACTGAATTGTCTGAGGACGCGTATTTTTATCCATCAATCAAAGATTTTCAAGGTAGCTCCGAAATAAATTCGAATATCTCTTTTTCTGGAAATACACCAATTGATTATTTCAATTACATTTGTGATTCTTCTTTGCTAAAAAAAATTGTAGAGGAAACCAATCGTTACGCAACTCAAAATCCCATAACTCGTTCTTCCCACATGAAAGCTTGGTCCCCTGTCACAAAAACAGAATTGGAAACTTTTCTAGGCCTTTCCATTCTAATGGGCCATGTCTGTAAAGGCGATTTACAAAGTTATTGGTCCACAGATCTTTTGCTACACACTCCAATTTTTGGCCAAATAATGCCTCGCGATAGATACATGATGTTTACATTTTCATAATAATGAAGAAATCGAAAATCATCCTGTAGTGAAAATAAAGCCAGTAATAGAACACGTGCAAAGCAAATTTTTAGCAGTTCTTACTCCAGGAAAAAATCTGCGCATAGATGAAAGTCTATTATTATGGAAAGATAGGCTTCGATTCAAGCAGTACATTCCTTTGAAGAGAAATCGCTTTGGCATCAAGCTATTCATGATTGTAGACTGCGAGGCGGGATTCGTGTTGGGTTTTATTGTTCATACTGGCACAGACACTGATTATCAAAAGTTTGATTTGGGTGTTACTGGCGATATTGTAGCTCACTTTTTACAATCTTATTTTTATAAGGGTCATGTTGTATACAAAGACAATTGGTATACATCTCCCACTTTGGCAGAATTTTTACACGATCGTGATACAGGTATGTGTGGTACCATGAAAGCAAATAGAAAGGGAATGCTAAAGCTTGAAAGCTAGTTAGTTTGAGGTGAAATACAAGTCTCTGACAACGATGTGTGGATGGCAGTGAGGTGGGAAGATAAACGTAGCGTTCGTATGCTTACAACTGTGCACAAACTTGAATTCTGTGCAATTGGAAAAAAATGTTACCTAACAAATAAAGATATTATAAAGCCAAGGTATGTATTGATAATGTTGATAGACAATTATCTATAACAGAAACAGTGCGAAAAACAATGAAATGGTATCGAAAGCTTTTTGTTCATCCTATTGATCTTTGTCTATCCAATGCTCATGCGTTGTATAAAATGAGAAACGTGAAAGCTATATCATTTCCTTCATTTAGATTACAGGTTGCTAGATCATTACTGAAACTTGATCCTTCTGCAAGCATCTCTCCTTACAATGACTCTCCCATTCGATTAGTTGGCCGCCATTTCCCGAGGCAAGGTACAAGTTGAAGATGCCACTTGTGCTCTTTGCGTAAGACTCCACGCAGAACGACATACATTTGCCTTAGTTGTGAAACTCCTCTCTGCGCAGCACCATGCTTTGAAGAGTACCACACAAAAGAGACATTACCGTAGAGCCAATCATTCCTACGTGAGAGGCAAGGGGACTCACGGAAATCAAGCACCCCGAAACGTGAGAGGCAAGGGGACTCACGGAAATCAAGCACCCCGAAACGTGAGAGGCAAGGGGACTCACGGAAATCAAGCACCCCGAATCGTGAGAGGCAAGGGGACTCACGAAAACAAGCACCCCAATGGGATCACCTTTTCGCTACGTCCACGCCTTGATCCTGGGTTATGCTAAGAGCGAATGTCAGAATATTTCTTGACATCTTGACAAATGTAGCAGATGTTTGTTGCACTTGTTTTAGAAGTGAATGCGACCTTGAATGTAAATTTTTAAAATCAATGATACCTCAGCTATTTTTTTCATAATTTTTTTTATTCAGTCCATGACACTATGTACGAAAATTTTCAAAAAATTCTATCTATGATAGAAAAAAAATTCGACCTTGAAAAATAGATTTTCAAGGTCAAGAGTATCTCTAGGATTTTTTTAATATTTTTTTCATGTTCAGCGCGAGAAATTACATAGAAATACCCTCTAGAGTTTTCCTGGAAAATGAGAAAAAATTTTACATTGTACTTTACGTTGCCTACGGGAGTGGTCGATTTATCGACCAGCAGTCAGAGTTGGACTCTACCTGAAATATCCAATAATCTCATTGTATACATTTTGCATTTTATAAAAGGTCGTTTAGTACTAAAATTTTCCCGCAGCCAAATGGTTAAAATACCTCAAAATCGGTCAACTTTTTATATTACATAAGGTAAAAGTACCAGTACCGGAACAGTTTTTTACTAGGTAAGTAAATTTTAATTATTTTTAAGCAAAATAAAGAGCTATACCATTACTTATTGTTAGCTTATGATAAATTATTAGCGTTCAATTCATATTTTTTCGAAGTTAATAAATAATATTTTTTCATATTAATTCTATTTTTTTATGCTTATGTTGACTCTAATTATTAAATATCAGATAAAAACTGTCAATAGGAATTTGTACATAAGTTGGCATATTCAAAATAATTTTGTTGATTAGAATTGTGTTTTTTAAATAATTTATTTACTACACATACTTGACTTGTCGAAGATGATGTAAAATATTAAAATAGTTATTAGTTAACGATTGCTAACAATTACACATTTAGAAAATGTAAATAAATATTAAATATCTTAATGTTAAAAGTGTTCCACGAAATGGACGAAATACCAATTATGAAACATTTTTTCTTGCTCTTCCAATACTTATGAACATGAGAAAATGATGTACATATTTTGAAACAGTATAATTTATGAAGCAATTAGATATTAATTTGAATTTTAGTGTACATCATATGAAAGTATAGCTTCTATACATTATATTATGTTTGTAAAGCATAATGAATTATGTTTAAGGGGATGTCGGAGCTATAGCCTCCATCAAAAGCCGCTCGATCTCTCGGTTTCGAATGTCGCTGTAGTCAGGTGTCGATTTCTACGATAAACGTACTTAAAACATAAATTATAAATTTTACAGCTACATAGAGCTGTTGAAAGATACTTTCCCCCCTAGCTATAACTAAAATTAAGGTAATTGTAATATTACTCTTGGCAGTAAATGTTTATTTTTTTAAAGAAATGTGAAATACGTTGCGTGTAGCATTACGGCAGATATAGATTCATTGAATATGAGACGTATTTCACATTTCTTTAAAAAAATAAACATTTGATTCCAAGAGTAATATTATAATTACCTTAAGTTTAGTCATAGCTAGGGGGGAAAGTATCTTTCAACAGCTCTATGTAGCTGTAAAATTTATAATTTATGTTTTAAGTACGTTTATCGTAGAAATCGACACCTGACTACAGCGCCATTCGAAACCGAGAGATCGAGCGGCTTTTGATGGAGGCTATAGCTCCGACATCCCCTTAAATCAAGGTGCGCGGTAGCGCAACCAACGCAAGTATAATGCGCGCTAGCACCTATTAGACCCCTGCCAGCACAAAACGTCTTAAATACGTTATCAGACATTTTTAAAACGTTTAAAACGCTTAAAAACGTTTTAAAAACGTCTTCGAGGCGGACAGTGCTATTAGGGCATCTAACTGCACCTGCGGTTTTTTTATTTTTGAATATTAATATATATGTTATTTACGTAACTTTTTATATCATATATTATTTCTTTTTTAATATTTTTTCAGTTTATTAAGTTTTCGATAAATTATTTAGTATTACTTTCAATAAAACTTCATGTAAATATCTGAGATGTCAAATTCTTTTACTCGGCTATGTATTTTTCGATATCTTTTTCGTCTCCTATATATATATGACTACTCGAAAAAGTTGAGACAGAACTATAGGGGAAAACGAAAGAGTGAGTGAGACACGCGTGATCTAGTTATTTTTGCATTATTATCTTAAACGATTATCTTTTATCTTACACGGTCGTCAATCATCTAATTTGCCGAGAAGCGTGCGCGTAACAGAACCTGTCAGTGACAATTATTGGTTATGTTTAATGTTGATAATTTTAATTCTTGGTTTTGGACTACAGTTTTCACAGGTATGAAAGCTTCACAGAAATGTTTATTAATTATTTGAATAAATTATTTTAGAGAAGTTAAAAATATAATTATTTGTTAAAAAAATTATTTATTTAACAATTTAGATTTTGGAGCCCAGTCGTCAAACATATCAATCAATATTGAAACAACAAATCACTTCTGCAAAAATGTTTAGGAAAATGCCTGAAATTTTACCAATACATAAACACATTCATTTAATTACTAGTAGTATGGTACATTTAGTAGACAATAGTTAGATTTAAGAGGACCTAGTGTTGAAGAAACAGAAAAATTTTTATCTACCAAAAAAATCAGGAGAAAAATAATGATTTTTTGCTGTGTTGTAAAATATAACACCATAAATAATTGTTTATTTATACATAAAAACATTTTTCGTCCAGAATATAAGTCATTTTAAACGTTTTTGAAAAAGTATGTATGTGTGTATGTATGTATGTAGTCAAGTTAATAGAATAACTCAGCCAATTTTGAACCAATTTGGCTCAAATTTTTATGATATCTTCTACATAAATAGAGAAGTAAACGTTGCTATTTTGGACCAAATTGGTCGAATAGATGAATAGATATTAAACGGTAGCACTTTTTAACATGACGCTAAAACGTTTTTCTACGACATTATATATATATATATATATAAATTAAATTATCTAAAATATAGATATAGAAAATGTTTAAAAATAAATTTTTATGTACAATTAAATACTGGCAAGTTAAACGCATTGAAGTGTCAGAATAGTGCAAAAAAACGTTTTTTCTACTTTATAAAGACAAATATTAATTGCACTGTAAAAGTTTAAATGTAAAAAATCTTTATCTTAATAAGATGAAATTTTTTTGTATACAACACTTTATGCTTAGATGAATAATTTCAAAGTTTAGTACAAAAAAACAGTTGGAGAAGCCTAAAATGTACAATAAAAGAAGCTTTTCAGATATTAACTAAATAAATATTGATTTCACGTAGAAATTTGAAATGTAAGAAATGTTCATCACATTAAATGAAAACTTTTTTCTATTAAACATTTCTTCCTCACATTGATATTTTTCCTTATAAATGAAAAAAATGATTAAAAAAGCGTAAAATGTACAAAAAAGACGGTTTTAGACCTTATCTAAATAAATATCGATTATACGTACAAATCTTAAAGGTAAGAAATGTTTATCACAAAAAAAAACTTTTGTTTACCTTCTATAATAGAAAGCACTGAAATGAAGCGGAATAACCGACAAGTATTTTGTACCACATTGTAAATCTAATATTTAACTATAATTATTAAGAATAAGATCAAACCATAATCACAGTATTCGCAAAAAGTTACTGCAATTGAAAGTACTGAAATCAAAATAAAATTTTTAAGTATTTTGCGCTACATAATAATAAATAAATGTCTTAAATTTTATTTACCAATCTATTTTTTGTGCCATAGCAGTCTTAAGGTTATATAATCAAATAAATTTCAATCAATGTAAATAATTAAAATAAATAAAATAATATAACTTCATATGTAAAATTTTAGTAAAATTTATATGATAAATGTGTAGTATTTATTTGCAATCTGTTTAATTATGTGTGCTAACGGTTTTTGAATCTAGAGTTAAAAATTCATGATACCTTATTTGCAACTAAAACTTATTTCGTAAACATTTCTAAGTGAGTAAATGTTGTCTAATAAAAGACGTGAGATTAGTTTTTTGAATAGTAAATAAATTAAATAAAAATAAATACTTATATTTAAATTATATTATAGAATTGATTCGATAAAAATTACATTATTTTCTATAAAGTATATATCTTAATAAGATATTTGGTATTCAAATAAACAGAAATCGTATCTATTGTCTAAAATAAAAAATTATTTCTACATTTCAAACTTCCATCAAGGAAGTGTCGTTTATTTATTCTTATAAACTAGGATAATACTTGCGTCACCCGTCTGCTAAGTGCTTAAGGGCAGTCACTAGTGTTATTTTCACAAATTCGCCACCCAAGAATATGCGTGTATTAATGGCGCTGGCGTCAAGTGAGCTGAGTTCATATTCATCCACGCATATCCTTGGGTGGTGAAAAAAAAACGCGTGAGTGAGTAAAAAACGCATTTTATACCCACTGGTACATAAAATTACTTACACACTCGTCTTAGTATTTATCACTTAATACATCGTGAACAAACTGTTAGATCGAGTTACGCTCATAAATTTTAAAACAATAATTAACTTTTTATGACCTGTATACATATAATTATTTATTAAAAAAATAATTAATAAAAATAAAAATGCTCTTATCAAATAAATTTCTCACAACTTGGTAATTGTTGTAACCAAATTATAAAATTCAAATGAATTACAAAATTAAGAAATAGTGCCTGAAAACCCTTGGCAGACGGGTGACGCGAGTATTATCCTAGTTTATAAGAATAAATAAACGACACTTCCTTGATGGAAGTTTGAAATGTAGAAATAATTTTTTATTTTAGACAATAGATACGATTTCTGTTTATTTGAATACCAAATATCTTATTAAGATATATACTTTATAGAAAATAATGTAATTTTTATCGAATCAATTCTATAATAAAATTTAAATATAAGTATTTATTTTTATTTAATTTATTTACTATTCAAAAAACTAATCTCACGTCTTTTATTAGACAACATTTACTCACTTAGAATTGTTTACGAAATAAGTTTTAGTTGCAAATAAGATATCATGAATTTTTAACTCTAGATTCAAAAACCGTTAGCACACATAATTAAACAGATTGCAAATAAATACTACACATTTATCATATAAATTTTACTAAAATTTTACATATGAAGTTATATTATTTTATTTATTTTAATTATTTACATTGATTGAAATTTATTTGATTATATAACCTTAAGACTGCTATGGCACAAAAAATAGATTGGTAAATAAAATTTAAGACATTTATTTATTATTATGTAGCGCAAAATACTTAAAAATTTTATTTTGATTTCAGTACTTTCAATTGCAGTAACTTTTTGCGAATACTGTGATTATGGTTTGATCTTATTCTTAATAATTATAGTTAAATATTAGATTTACAATGTGGTACAAAATACTTGTCGGTTATTCCGCTTCATTTCAGTGCTTTCATATTCAAACAACTTCTTAATAACAATTTATCTACATTTTAATACCAAATTTTAAGTTGTTGAACATTTGAAGTTTTTCTAAGTAGAAAAAAAGATAGAAGCAAGAAATGAAAATATTTATTTTATCAGTTAACAACTATCATTATACTTGCGTATTCCCACACCTTCGTGGAAGGTGTTATTTCAAAATACTTTCTGTCCACAAAACTTGATGTTAGAAATTTAATATAATAAATGATAAGTTTTTTAAATACTTAGGATGAAAATGTAATTTCTGTAAGAGAATAGATTATATTAAACAGTTTCTAAAAATATATATAAAAGTTTTCACTTAATACATCGTGAACAAATCGTTTGATCGAGTTATGTTAATAAAAACTTGTAATGTAGTAACTAAATAATCACAGCTTGGGATTTCTTATAAGCTTTTCATTAAGATTATTAACCAACACATCAAAAAATCATTCTTTTTCTCCTGATTTTTTTGGTAGGTAAAAATTTTTCTGTAAAGTGTACTACAGAAAATATGGATTAATTCATACTAAATAGTATGTTAATACTATTATATTATAATAGGTAAAGCTAATAATACCTCGACACAACTAGAATATATGAAAAAGTTACTATAAAAATAAATTTAGCCAAATGGGTAAAAAATTGACTGAATTTTTCGATTGACTTGTTTACATACATAGTACGTACAAGCATATATACATTTTCAAAAACAATTAGAAGGTAAACAAAAGTTTTTTTTTTGTGATAAACATTTCTTACCTTTAAGATTTGTACGTATAATCGACATTTATTTAGATAAGGTCTAAAACCTAGATTTAAACAAGGCATCGGAAATCAGCACTATTTGTCACCATAACCTTCCAAATTATTTGCCTTTTGAACCTTTTATATATTTTTTCTTGATTACATAAATTTTATGTTCTTATATTTATAAATCTACATTTCTTAACTTATTTGAAATATGATTTATTTTTTCCATTTATAAGAGACTCAAAGTTTTGTTAAAATATAATAATTTAATATTATACTAGCAACAGATACCTCGCTCGCTAACGCTCACTCGGTTGTATTTTGATCGTGCTTATTTTAGATGAGTATATGTAAAATAGTTACACAGCCTTTTTTCTTTAAAGTTAAATGTGACATTTTTATGTTCATTTTTTAAATGAAAAACATTACATTTTTTAAATAATTAGTAAACCAATTGGGTTTATCAAGGCAGAAATTGCATTTTTATAGATACACCAAATTCGCTGTGTAAAGTTGAAGTTTATATGCATATAAATTTAAATTTTCTTGGACTAAAGCCCTTCGACAACTTTTATCCTGCAAGGAGTTTTTTGTATTTGCACCTGTTTTAAGCCTATTTTTGATAATATTTTAATATTTTACTTAATGAATGTGTTAAAAATCATCAAAAAAGAATATTTTTTATAATATATTTTATAAACATGCCATTTCACATAATATTTTATAAAAATTACAAAAATATTTTTATAACCGTACTCTACCCTTAACACCAACAGTGATAATTTGCGCATTGCGAAGAGGATTATGGTATAATTAATGTGGTGACTGAGATGTCGTTTTTGTAAAAAAAAATTGAGAAAAAAACAAAATCTGATGGTTAACTACCAAAGTTTTAAAATTAATCAAAATTTCTTTAAAATTACATTCCAGGTAGCACTGTCCGTCTCGGAGACGTTTTTAAAACGTTATTAAGCGTTTTAAGCGTTTTAAAAACGTCTATAAACGTCTTTAAAACGTTTTGTGCTGACTGGGATGTAACTACTATTGTACAAACGATTGAAAAGAGTGTGAGAACTCGATATATTTTGTGTCGACTTTCCAATATTTTGGTTTTTTAAAAGAGGTTATAGATTAAAAAAAAACATCAAAGTCAGAACTGAAAATAAAGTTCAACTGAAAACTTGATCATCTAATGACTATCAATTATTTCGTGACATTCAAAGAATCCGTCAAATGTCAATCATTCGTGAGATTTCGACTCCATTTTCATCATTATTGCAGGGGTCCTTTATAGTATTGCAACGCTACTTTTCGTCGGGAAGAATTTAATTAGATTAAATTATAACCCGGCGGAGGTTCCGTCGTAGCGACGTTGAAAATGGCTAGATATCGCCGATTTGTATTTAGTTGGGCGCCTGGCGATATTTAAATAAAAATGAAATAACTACTTTACAAAACTACTAGGCAACCCGGCAAATCCTCACCTCGACTCCTCGTCACAGAGGGAATCCCGACGGCTGACCACCTCGGAACCGGCGGCTTTTAGAATAAAGGAAATTAATAAATACACTCACGAATTCAATCTTATAACCACAAATTAATTTATTGGAAAATTAAATAATATATTATAATTTCCGGCACCGACACAATATTAATGCGATCCACGACCGACTCTCACACGTGCACACACTCACTCAACTTCCGTCCGTCCGGCAAATATAAGATATATAATATTAAAATAATTCGGCCGCCCGTCGGGCTAACCGTAAATTTACTCGCCTAATTAGCTTATCGCAGCTCCAAAACAACTCCGCTCGACTCTGCTTCTCGACTACAACTCTACTATACTCAACTCGCAACGAAAGAAATGGCTACTCTGCCTCTAAAACTCTACTCAGAAATTAACTCGACTGCCTAGTCGGACGATCAGGTAGCGAATCGTCGAGACCGGCTTCTTCATCCGGCTCGCGGCGTGGCTTGATCCCCAAAATTAAGGATTTTCCTCCCCACCCTATCACTATCCTGCTCTATCTTACTATATTCCTTATCTACCGGCGTTGATTAGGGTGGTTGATTGCGTGATCGATACGCGTAGTCAGCCTTGATCTTATTTCCGTCAAGGCCGACTATCCAATAATAGTGGTTTACGTCACCACCAACCTGTTCATTATTGAGTCGACCACGCAACCAATCATCCCCGACACTCGGAAGGCGCGCATTACAAATAGATAATTACCAGATCGGTAACCCAGTCGGTGCTGCCGCCCCGTGCCTACCGGCTATATAATTCATACTAACTACTCCCGACACACTCACACATAATTAATATTTAATTCCGACTACTAGTTACAACTATATACATACTATAAAATTAATAAACATCGCCCCAAACTCTACCGACGGATCTACGTATTTTTATTCCATTAATCAACTACGCTACTAGCTAAAATAATTAATCTAATAATATTATATACGTGCGCTCGCTATATACAATAGTATACACCACTACATAGGTGTGCGCGCACCGTCTATATATATATATATATATATATATATATATATATATATATATATATATATATATATTCTAGTATGCCGCGGTATACCTTCGCACGTATAAATTAGGTATACCGCGACTCCTACTCTACTCGCGCTCCCACCCATTATCCCACTACGGTCGCTCACTCGAGCATCTTCGCGCGCGCAACACTCTCGCTGCTCGAGTGATTCCCCCCTGCCCGCGCACCTCGCCTAGTGCCGCACGAGCGTCGCCGTCGGTGCCGCGTTCCCCGGTATACGGGTGTAAGGTGGGGGAGCACCCTGGCTCTCCCGACTAGTAGTGCGTAGTTCGGGCGTGCGCGCACCCATGCGCCATCTCAGCCGTCGTCGTCTGCTGAGCACGTGTGACGGTTGAGGTTAGGACGCCGCCTAACCTCCCGTCTTGTTGACATCAGCATCGGATTCGCCAGGTATCGTGAGACGACCTGGGCTCGGTGCTTGACTCACGATACCTCTCGGCCGTGGTCTGGGTCGTAGTCCGCGTACTACCGTCGGGTATCGGTCGTGTCGTTCGTCGGCTTTGACTCTGAAACATACCCATACCGTGGGTATCAGTGCTTATTTAAAAGTGCATCGGTGCACTTCGGTCCGCCTGCGAGGGATTCACTACCTGCGACGCGATCGCGATCTATCATAATGTAACAATATGCATGCATATGACTTGTAAATACAAGCCATGTGCATGTACTTGTGCGTTGTATTTTACAACGTCACAAACAGCCCCCTCCTAAACCGAAACACCCCCGGTGTCCTTCGGTTTACTACAACTTCTTACTTCAACTACTTCTACTCATTAAACAAAAGTTATTCACCCTCAATTATATATTATATAATTTAAAATAACTCATACAACTACTACTATTCTCCTAACAACGATTCGTTCGCGATACTACTTCTTCCCTCGCACGGGCGTCGGACCGAATTGCACACTTTAATTTTTATTTATTTATCAATAACCACCACCATTATAAAATATAAAATAAATAATAAAAATAGAAAATAGAATAATTAAAAAAAATTTATATTATTATACCTATTCCCTCTCTCTTCCGGCGTATTCTCCTCTACTACCGACGGTTTTTCTTCTTATATACTACATCTTAACTCTATTATGTACATCTTTCTTCTTCCTCACAACTACCGGCGGTGTCTTCTTCTTCTTTCTCTTCTTCTTCTCTTCTTAGGGCTCCCTGACGGGTACTCTTGCCGTAGGGCCTACCCTAACCTCTCCTCTACCACCGGCGGGGATTACTCTCCTCTCTTCCTCGACTTATTGATTGCCGAGTAGTCGGCGGAGGATCGTCTCCTGCAGATCTGCGGGCAGGTGACGAGTACCCTCAATCGCTCGTAATAGCTCGGCGGGGGATACTGCTGCAGGCGGTGCGGGGGTAACTGCCGCTTCAAGTTCGCGACGGCCAGGTGCTATCCCCTGTCCCTCCATCTCCTCGACTACCGGGCGCTCCGCCACTTCTTGGGGCGGTGGTTCGACCGCATCTCCTCCTGCTGCCGGCGGAATTGGTGAAGGCGGCCACAGTTTTCGCAGTGTAACTGCTCTGGGCGGGGACAATGACGCATGTCATGGCCTCGTTGCCAACAATTAAGGCAGACGTAGGGGGGTGGATCCAAGTCGGGGTTGGTGGGAATAATATCCACCCCGCTGAATTTTACTCCCCTCGTCTTAACCTTGGGCGTCAACCCGGGCCTATATGGAGCTGGTGGTGGCTCCTCTCCTCGACGATTCGGCGGTCCTGGCGGGGTCGGAGACCGACTACGGATTGGGGAGGGTATTCCGGACACGTAGTCGTCCAGTGTTAGCTGCCGGCGAGGATTGTACCGGCTTCGCTTGGGCACTGGCGCGACCTGAGTCCGTTCCTCATCCCATTCCCCTGGCGGTGTGGACCCCGTTCTCCGGCGGATGGGGAACCATTCACCCCTCATCGGGGGTAGGCGTAACCTCGGCGGCGGTGTGGGGGTACATGGCCGTTCCGCGACGGGAGTAACACCCTTGGCTTCCTCGGGGTTAGGGCGGTTGTCTCCCACTAACTCCTGGAGCTCGTGCACCGCTCGCCGACTCTCCTCGGCCTCTTCGCTGTCCCCAACAGCTTCTTCTTCATCTTCCGGCGGTCTTTGTGCACTAGGGGACCGAAGTGCACTAGGGGCTAGACGGGGTGGCGACTGCAATCGCAGGGTTCTTACCCCACTGACCGCTAGGGCTATCGGGCACCGCGTAACCACTGGCACCATTCCGATCCGGCGGAGTGGAAGTCGGACCATGCAGCGAGGTCGCGGGATGGCTCCCCGACTTGCCACGGTGGGTGGGGCGGTGGTCTCCGATGCGGGGCTTGACTCCTCAGGTCGACCTGCTGGTAAGGGCAGTTCAACTTCCTGCATGAGGTTAGTATCCTCCTCCTCTGATGACTCGGAGGATGGGATGAACTCATGCAGGGGTTCTCCTTTCCAGACAGGTTCGGTGAAACCCACCTCAGGCCGATGGGTGGTTCTGCTCGGTCGAATGCGCTCCGGCGTTTCTTTCGGATCGATTCGAGTGGCCTCCCTCCTTACCCCTACTCTTCCGGCTGACTCGGCGACTCGGCATCTTCTTTACCTAAAACAAATAGTTAACATTATACCGGCGGTCGTCAAATCTGGCTGGACATAACAAGGACGTGACATACTTCCCTACATCTGTAACACACACCTACGGGGTTGGACGAAACGTTTTAGTTCGGTGACATGCGATTTCGCGATTTTCCGACTGTTTCCTTCATCACTACCCAACACATACACTGTAGGGGACAACACTTTTACGATATCGAACGGTCCTTCATATTTCGGCGCAAGTTTGGCGGAATATTTGTTCGCGGCGTTAGATAACGTATGTACTCGTCTAAGTACTAAATCTCCTACGGAAAAACTAACATCTTTACGTCCCTTATTATACTGTTTCTCCTGCTTGGCACGTGCTTGATCTATGTGTCGAGCTACCAAATCTCGCAGGGCATCTAAACGTTTCATCCTCTGCTCCCATACCTCTTTTAACAACCGGTCTATGACCTTCTACTTCTCTCCTCAGGCTTTTCACGGGCTTAGGGTGTCTGCCGAAATTCAAAAAGGCAGGTGACACCTTAGTGGAGGACTGTACGGCGGTGTTCACGGCATGGCGAAATTCGTGCACGTGCACGTCCCAATTCCGATGGTCTCCACCGACAAATGCTGCTATCATCGCCTTCAGCGTTCTATTACTTCTCTCGACCGGATTAGCTTGGGGAAAGTACGGAGGCGTCGTGACGTGCTTAACTCCGTACTCCGCCAAGGTAGCTTTCAACAACTTGTTGTCGAATTCCCGACCATTATCCGAGAGAAAGTAATCTGGCGTCTCCCAACGGAATAACACCAATTCCTCGAACGCCCTCGCAACCGACTTTCCGTCTGCTGATCTCAGCGGTTTCACCTCAATCCACCTGGTGAATAGATCTTGGAATACCACCAAGTATCGACACTGGCTCTTGCTTGGTGGAAATTCCATGAGATCAGCGGCCACTACTGCCCATGGTCTCTCTACGATCCGGCTTCCCATTAATCCGACGGGTCCTGTCTGGGATACCTTGTATTGCTGGCAGGTCTGGCAAACTACGTACGAAGTCATGGGTGTCATACCACATGCCCTTCCAATAATAGTCTCTGGCCAGTTTGTCGTACGTCTTCTCGATCCCTAAGTGCCCAGCAGACGTGACACAGTGCGACTCTTGTAACACTTGTTAACGATGATCTGCTGGCACAACTAGCCTCCAACCTTCTTCCGGCGTAGCTATTGGATCGAGTAATGGGTCATATCTATGGCGATACAATAGGCCGTTCTCTACCTTCCAACCGTTGAATTTAGCTGGACGTTCTGGCACTTCTTTCAGCATCTTAAGATACCATTGGTCCGCTATCTCTTCAAACGCGGCTACATCTTCCTCTTCCGACGGAAACATCCTGGACAAGGCGTCTGGGACGTGGTTCATAGCTCCCTTCCTATGTACCACCTTGAAGTCCCATTGCTGCATCTCCAAGGCCCATCTGGCAAGACGGCCAGTTGGGTCCTTGAGATTCTGCAGCCATCGAAGGGCACTATGGTCGGTAATGACCGTGAAGGTGTAACCTTCGATGTATGGACGCAACTTCTTAATCGCCCACAACATGGCGAGACACTCCTTCTCCGACGTCGTATAATTCTTCTCAGCCGGCGTCAGCACTCGGCTGATATATACGATCGGATGCTCTCCATCATCCTTCTCCTGTGTGAGGACGGTTCCCAAGGCGAAATTACTGGCGTCGCACTGGATAGTAAACGGCTTACTAAAATCCGGCCTTGCGAACACTGGCGCCTGGGTTAAAGCTTTCTTCAGAGCGTCGAAAGCCTCTTGTTGCTCATTTCCCCACGTCCACTCTTGGCTTTTACGGAGAAGTTTTACCAAAGGTACCTTCAGCTCAGAGTCCTTTTCAATGAACCTGGCGTACCACCCGACCATTCCCAGGAACCGGCGCAATTCTCTAACATTGCGGGGCTCTGGGTATTCTACAACCGGCGAAACTTTCTCTGGATCAGGGCGCAATCCTTGGCTATCCAGGATAAAACCTAAATACGTTACAATGCATCCACGAGCTTTCTCAATACTAACTCCAGCCACTTCAGATGCTCGTCAAAATCCTCTGTTACTATAATTATATCGTCTAAGTAACAGAAGATATACGGCTCGTACTCTGGCCCGAATAACGCATCCACTAGACGCTGGAACGTTTTCGGCGCATTTGTAAGACCGAACGGCATCCTCTTGAACTGATATTGCCCTGATCCTGGCACGGCAAAGGCGGTATACTTCCGGCTGGTTGCTTCCATCATTATTTGAAAATACGCCTGCTTCAGGTCGATTTTCGTAATGCACTTTGCCCGTCTCATCTTATCAAGGATGGAATCCATCGTAGCCATTGGATATCCGTCCTTTCTCGTAACCTTATTGAGATCACGGTAGTCGATGCAGAACCGTATCGATCCATCAGGTTTCTTAACCATCACCGGCGCACTGCTCCAATCACTGGCAGACCTCTCGATAATATCATTACGCAACATCTTATTTACCTCGTCTCGCGCAATCTCCAACATCCTCGGCGACAACCGGCGAACCTTATGCATTATAGGTGATGCATCTCCGACATCAATGTGATGTTCGGTTAGGTCAGTTGCGCCGAAAGTATCCGACGGTTCTGGCAATATGCCTTCTACGAGACGCCTAACACGCTCTCGTTGGTCATCCCGTAACTCCTGGATGCCAGCGCATTCAGCATATATCGTCGCTTCTCCATCTTCTGCTGTGGCGGCGAAGGTTCTCCATTTTCCTTCTCGTGCTCGCCACTCTCCTCTACCTAGGCGGGTATCTACGTCGAAAATCCGGCAGAAATCCATGCCTAGTATGACATCATGGTCTAGGACATTCATGGCTTTGAGCGGAATTATTTCGGCGTATCCGTCTATTTCCAAACTAATATTTAGGATTCCTATTACTCGGCGGACATCACCTGTGACGCTTTTAATTGCTGTTTCACATGGTTCCAACCGGTTTCTGAATCTCTCCGTTACTCTAGGTCCAGCGAGCGAAATCATGGCTCCTGGATCAAACAGCGCACTATAACTCTCTCCTCCGAGATTCAATTCTAGGAAATTCCTATTATCTGCCGACGTAGCTGCTACATTCTTGTCATCTCGACGGACTTCTTGTTTCTCCTCACTATTCGGCGGCGGAATACATAATTCCGTCCGCGTTCTCTTGGGAATCGCTCCCGTACATCTTGGATTTGGCGTCGGAATACTATCTACCTCCTTCTCTACCGGCAAGTCAAGCAGCGATGGTGCGGAGAGCATCTCTACGGCGCGTTGCACTATGTGTAGCCTCGAGAATTCTCGTTCTTCTTCGATATCCTCATTGGGCTGTACTGGCGTGGCGACTTCACTCTTCCTTTGCCTCACCCTTTCACGAAATGTTTGTAGACTTTTCCGCGAATATTCTGCTTCCCCTAGCGAATAATCAACGGCTTCCGGTTGGAGAAAACATAAACCTCGTTTCTTCAACCGCTTCATGTCTACCTCCGGCGTAACGTGATTCTCGGCTTGCCTCTCTTCACCACCTACGGCATTCTCCTGCTTCTCCACCGGCGGATTATAGTTAACCTTCCCGGCGAGATTTAAGGAGTGCTGCTGGGGGATCAGCGGACTTACTGTCCCCCAGCCAACAAGTTTCCCAACTTGACACGTACGTCGGCACAGTCAGGGCAATTGCGGAAAACCGCTCCTGGTTTACCGCACATCTGACACGACTCTTGCGATCTGTGTGACGGTGACTGCGGTCTGAACACCTTCTCTGGGCATTGCGCCGCTCGATGTCCCGTCTTGGCACACAGAAAACATTTTGCATTCGGGCATTCCGCTGCTCGATGCCCTACCACCTGGCAGTTAAAGCAGGGACCATAAAATTCCCGACGACCTGGCGACTTCGACTGAAATGTTGCATTGCTCGTTCCATTCGGCGGTGCAACCTTCTGCTGACGGGCGTACGGCTTACTCTCCCACTTGGCAGCAGAATTCGTCGATCTAGTCGGCAAACCCCGATTTACAACTGCGGCGTAAGTCGGCTTCTGAGCTACTTGCACTTCCGCAGCCACGCTCGACAAAACGTCCTTCTTCTGACGTTTCGACTTCTCAACTACTTCTTTCGTTGCTGCTTGCTTCGCCTTTTTGTTTGCAGCAACCTTCCTCTCGCCTTGAACTTCGGCGGCTTCCTCCACGTCTACATCCGATAGCGCGGCGACCTTTTGCTTTGTCGATCGTCCCTTGTATGCTGCTCCAGGGATTCTCGACTTCTCAACCGGCGGTGGCGGGCTGTACCGGCTGTTCAACTCCTGCTGGCGTTCCCACTTCCGCCCATAGTACTCCAGGTCTTTGAAATCTTCCACGAGCTTACTTGCCATCGCAGTCCTGTACTCCGGCAAAAGATTTCTGTACGCTGTCTCTACTAACACTTTCTCCGAGGGTGGTTTCTTAAAGTGGCCGACTATGATTCGCAAGTTGGAAAGATATCACGTAATCTTTTCTCCCTTTCCTTGCGTTCGTCGGCGCAACTCGTCCAGCAAATCCTCGTGATCGAATTCACCTATAAATTGGTGTCGGAACTGACGCCGAAAATCGCGCCACGATGCTATTTGCGTCTTCGTCGACCTAAACCACCGGCTGGCGTCCTTGCTCAGTATGCACGGCAATGCACCTAGCAATTGTGCATCTGTCAAAACCAGCGCTCTTCCTACAATCATTTAACTGACTGAGGAACTCGTCGGGCATCTCTCTCTCATCACCAGCAAACCTCAGCCCCCAATTCTTTAGCACTTTCATGCTTCGAAGACTCCCGTCTGGTTTCAGAGTGATTGGGCTGGACGACTTCTCTTCCCGAGACCGCACGCGCGTGAACCCTTCATCGGAATCATTCTCCGATTCGCTGGAATTAATCCGCGCGAGCTTGTGTCTCTTTGAGCCACTGCTCACTACACTACCGGCGGAAGCATTCTGCTTGTGACTGTCCTCATTGCAATCCGGCACATCGCATTGATTTACGCTGATTCCACGTCTTTTAAATCAATCGGTTTTGATCGCCGTACTGCATCTCGTAGAGTTCACCATACTCTTTGGCTGTTTACTCTTCGACTGCGCAGTCTTCTTTGCCGGTTTTGTGCTCTTCCTCCTTTTTGGATTCGCTCCCTCCGCACTAGAGTTACCAGACTCAGTGTCGGATCGGCCTGACGGTATGAATGCATCGGATTCGGCGGGAATAATACTCCTCTTCTTATACGACTTTCTGGGACCGTTTGGACTCAATGCGGCTTCTCGATCACTCCTACTCTCTACCGGCGGAACCTGATCAGATCTAGCGGAAAATACACTTATTCGTGTCAGTAACGCATCCCATTCGGTCGGATGTTGGCGGATATAATTACACAACTCCGGCGGAATTGTGAGAGGCGCTGGCGCATAACTTGTCGACGATAACGCAATCGACGACGTAATCGGCAAGCCTAACCCAGACTGCGTCGTAAACGTATTAGAATACGTGCAGGTAGTCTGCGTGGCGACTGTCGTGTACGTTGGAACTCTCTTGTCGACAGCATTCTCTCTTTCCGTTCCGCTTGGCCGAAACTCACTATCCGCCTCACTGTCCGCTAAGCTACCATCTTCAGAGGTTACCGTCTCTCTGTCACCTACTCCCTTATCTGTAGTGACACCGCTCTTCTTCCACCTTCGTCTCTGCTTGGCAGCATTATCGACTGCCATCATCACCTTGGCTCGATAAGCACCTGCGCTTACTGACTCCTTACGTATCTCCGCATGGTCTTCGTCCCATTCGTACCACGGAATATTATCGTTATCCGGTTCAGCTTCCCGCAACCGGGTGCGCAGTAGTCTGTCCCGCAACGCAGCGCTTGATCCGGCGGCACACAGCCGTCGTGACGCTAACTCTCGACCGACATGTTCATCCGCCATTTTGGCGATCGTCCGCTTCATATTACGTCTCTCTCTACCGGCGGTACCCTCGAGTAATATATGCATCTGTTCGACGTGTTCGGCCATTTTAAATTATTAATTCGACGGTTAAATAAATTTATAAAATAATAATAAACCGACCCGGATCCTTCAAACGGGTTATTCGACACGGCAAAATTCACAAATGATTACTACCACCACCACAACAATTATTATCTACAAACCTCGTGCCGTGAGGTACTAATTATCAATAACTAAATTAATTGAAAATAATTAAATTATCACCTCGTGCTTACACTCTCAAGCACAAAATCTCTATATACTGTATAACTGGCGGTTTACAACCGGCAACCTGTAACAGAATAAAAGTCTGGCGGTTTGGCAATTTGTTCAAATATCGGCAGTTAATATTGGCGGTTCCGGCGTAATTGCTCTACTACCGGCGGTTAATACCGGCAATCCGTTGTATTTTGAATAACACCTGAAACAGAAATAATCTGGCGGTTTTGGCGAAAATTCACAAGTACCGGCGGTATATACCGGCGATAATAAATTGAGCAATCACTGAAACAGAAATACAATTCTGGCGGAAAAATACAAATATATATATATATAACAAATATTTATAGTAGATACAATCAATATATAATTATTAATAATATTCAATAATAATCAAATAAATTGTATATTTGGCACGAGGTTTACACAAACAGGAGGGCCCGCCCAATGGGCAATAGGTATACATAAAAATTTACCATAAATTACCACTACTCCAAAAAATTTAACACTTAATTAATGGTGTTGATTTTACACAAAAATGCCGGACGGATACTCAATCACACACTTTACTCTGCCGTCAATTACTGCCCCACGTTGGGCGCCATTTTGCGACGCTACTTTTCGTCGGGAAGAATTTAATTAGATTAAATTATAACCCGGCGGAGGTTCCGTCGTAGCGACGTTGAAAATGGCTAGATATCGCCGATTTGTATTTAGTTGGGCGCCTGGCGATATTTAAATAAAAATGAAATAACTACTTTACAAAACTACTAGGCAACCCGGCAAATCCTCACCTCGACTCCTCGTCACAGAGGGAATCCCGACGGCTGACCACCTCGGAACCGGCGGCTTTTAGAATAAAGGAAATTAATAAATACACTCACGAATTCAATCTTATAACCACAAATTAATTTATTGGAAAATTAATAATATATTATAATTTCCGGCACCGACACAATATTAACTGCGATCCACGACCGACTCTCACACGTGCACACACTCACTCAACTTCCGTCCGTCCGGCAAATATAAGATATATAATATTAAAATAATTCGGCCGCCCGTCGGGCTAACCGTAAATTTACTCGCCTAATTAGCTTATCGCAGCTCCAAAACAACTCCGCTCGACTCTGCTTCTCGACTACAACTCTACTATACTCAACTCGCAACGAAAGAAATGGCTACTCTGCCTCTAAAACTCTACTCAGAAATTAACTCGACTGCCTAGTCGGACGATCAGGTAGCGAATCGTCGAGACCGGCTTCTTCATCCGGCTCGCGGCGTGGCTTGATCCCCAAAATTAAGGATTTTCCTCCCCACCCTATCACTATCCTGCTCTATCTTACTATATTCCTTATCTACCGGCGTTGATTAGGGTGGTTGATTGCGTGATCGATACGCGTAGTCAGCCTTGATCTTATTTCCGTCAAGGCCGACTATCCAATAATAGTGGTTTACGTCACCACCAACCTGTTCATTATTGAGTCGACCACGCAACCAATCATCCCCGACACTCGGAAGGCGCGCATTACAAATAGATAATTACCAGATCGGTAACCCAGTCGGTGCTGCCGCCCCGTGCCTACCGGCTATATAATTCATACTAACTACTCCCGACACACTCACACATAATTAATATTTAATTCCGACTACTAGTTACAACTATATACATACTATAAAATTAATAAACATCGCCCCAAACTCTACCGACGGATCTACGTATTTTTATTCCATTAATCAACTACGCTACTAGCTAAAATAATTAATCTAATAATATTATATACGTGCGCTCGCTATATACAATAGTATACACCACTACATAGGTGTGCGCGCACCGTCTATATATATATATATATATATATATATATATATATATATATATATATATATATATTCTAGTATGCCGCGGTATACCTTCGCACGTATAAATTAGGTATACCGCGACTCCTACTCTACTCGCGCTCCCACCCATTATCCCACTACGGTCGCTCACTCGAGCATCTTCGCGCGCGCAACACTCTCGCTGCTCGAGTGATTCCCCCCTGCCCGCGCACCTCGCCTAGTGCCGCACGAGCGTCGCCGTCGGTGCCGCGTTCCCCGGTATACGGGTGTAAGGTGGGGGAGCACCCTGGCTCTCCCGACTAGTAGTGCGTAGTTCGGGCGTGCGCGCACCCATGCGCCATCTCAGCCGTCGTCGTCTGCTGAGCACGTGTGACGGTTGAGGTTAGGACGCCGCCTAACCTCCCGTCTTGTTGACATCAGCATCGGATTCGCCAGGTATCGTGAGACGACCTGGGCTCGGTGCTTGACTCACGATACCTCTCGGCCGTGGTCTGGGTCGTAGTCCGCGTACTACCGTCGGGTATCGGTCGTGTCGTTCGTCGGCTTTGACTCTGAAACATACCCATACCGTGGGTATCAGTGCTTATTTAAAAGTGCATCGGTGCACTTCGGTCCGCCTGCGAGGGATTCACTACCTGCGACGCGATCGCGATCTATCATAATGTAACAATATGCATGCATATGACTTGTAAATACAAGCCATGTGCATGTACTTGTGCGTTGTATTTTACAACGTCACAAACAGCCCCCTCCTAAACCGAAACACCCCCGGTGTCCTTCGGTTTACTACAACTTCTTACTTCAACTACTTCTACTCATTAAACAAAGTTATTCACCCTCAATTATATATTATATAATTTAAAATAACTCATACAACTACTACTATTCTCCTAACAACGATTCGTTCGCGATACTACTTCTTCCCTCGCACGGGCGTCGGACCGAATTGCACACTTTAATTTTTATTTATTTATCAATAACCACCACCATTATAAATATAAAATAAATAATAAAAATAGAAAATAGAATAATTAAAAAAATTTATATTATTATACCTATTCCCTCTCTCTTCCGGCGTATTCTCCTCTACTACCGACGGTTTTTCTTCTTATATACTACATCTTAACTCTATTATGTACATCTTTCTTCTTCCTCACAACTACCGGCGGTGTCTTCTTCTTCTTTCTCTTCTTCTTCTCTTCTTAGGGCTCCCTGACGGGTACTCTTGCCGTAGGGCCTACCCTAACCTCTCCTCTACCACCGGCGGGGATTACTCTCCTCTCTTCCTCGACTTATTGATTGCCGAGTAGTCGGCGGAGGATCGTCTCCTGCAGATCTGCGGGCAGGTGACGAGTACCCTCAATCGCTCGTAATAGCTCGGCGGGGGATACTGCTGCAGGCGGTGCGGGGGTAACTGCCGCTTCAAGTTCGCGACGGCCAGGTGCTATCCCCTGTCCCTCCATCTCCTCGACTACCGGGCGCTCCGCCACTTCTTGGGGCGGTGGTTCGACCGCATCTCCTCCTGCTGCCGGCGGAATTGGTGAAGGCGGCCACAGTTTTCGCAGTGTAACTGCTCTGGGCGGGGACAATGACGCATGTCATGGCCTCGTTGCCAACAATTAAGGCAGACGTAGGGGGGTGGATCCAAGTCGGGGTTGGTGGGAATAATATCCACCCCGCTGAATTTTACTCCCCTCGTCTTAACCTTGGGCGTCAACCCGGGCCTATATGGAGCTGGTGGTGGCTCCTCTCCTCGACGATTCGGCGGTCCTGGCGGGGTCGGAGACCGACTACGGATTGGGGAGGGTATTCCGGACACGTAGTCGTCCAGTGTTAGCTGCCGGCGAGGATTGTACCGGCTTCGCTTGGGCACTGGCGCGACCTGAGTCCGTTCCTCATCCCATTCCCCTGGCGGTGTGGACCCCGTTCTCCGGCGGATGGGGAACCATTCACCCCTCATCGGGGGTAGGCGTAACCTCGGCGGCGGTGTGGGGGTACATGGCCGTTCCGCGACGGGAGTAACACCCTTGGCTTCCTCGGGGTTAGGGCGGTTGTCTCCCACTAACTCCTGGAGCTCGTGCACCGCTCGCCGACTCTCCTCGGCCTCTTCGCTGTCCCCAACAGCTTCTTCTTCATCTTCCGGCGGTCTTTGTGCACTAGGGGACCGAAGTGCACTAGGGGCTAGACGGGGTGGCGACTGCAATCGCAGGGTTCTTACCCCACTGACCGCTAGGGCTATCGGGCACCGCGTAACCACTGGCACCATTCCGATCCGGCGGAGTGGAAGTCGGACCATGCAGCGAGGTCGCGGGATGGCTCCCCGACTTGCCACGGTGGGTGGGGCGGTGGTCTCCGATGCGGGGCTTGACTCCTCAGGTCGACCTGCTGGTAAGGGCAGTTCAACTTCCTGCATGAGGTTAGTATCCTCCTCCTCTGATGACTCGGAGGATGGGATGAACTCATGCAGGGGTTCTCCTTTCCAGACAGGTTCGGTGAAACCCACCTCAGGCCGATGGGTGGTTCTGCTCGGTCGAATGCGCTCCGGCGTTTCTTTCGGATCGATTCGAGTGGCCTCCCTCCTTACCCCTACTCTTCCGGCTGACTCGGCGACTCGGCATCTTCTTTACCTAAAACAAATAGTTAACATTATACCGGCGGTCGTCAAATCTGGCTGGACATAACAAGGACGTGACATACTTCCCTACATCTGTAACACACACCTACGGGGTTGGACGAAACGTTTTAGTTCGGTGACATGCGATTTCGCGATTTTCCGACTGTTTCCTTCATCACTACCCAACACATACACTGTAGGGGACAACACTTTTACGATATCGAACGGTCCTTCATATTTCGGCGCAAGTTTGGCGGAATATTTGTTCGCGGCGTTAGATAACGTATGTACTCGTCTAAGTACTAAATCTCCTACGGAAAAACTAACATCTTTACGTCCCTTATTATACTGTTTCTCCTGCTTGGCACGTGCTTGATCTATGTGTCGAGCTACCAAATCTCGCAGGGCATCTAAACGTTTCATCCTCTGCTCCCATACCTCTTTTAACAACCGGTCTATGACCTTCTACTTCTCTCCTCAGGCTTTTCACGGGCTTAGGGTGTCTGCCGAAATTCAAAAAGGCAGGTGACACCTTAGTGGAGGACTGTACGGCGGTGTTCACGGCATGGCGAAATTCGTGCACGTGCACGTCCCAATTCCGATGGTCTCCACCGACAAATGCTGCTATCATCGCCTTCAGCGTTCTATTACTTCTCTCGACCGGATTAGCTTGGGGAAAGTACGGAGGCGTCGTGACGTGCTTAACTCCGTACTCCGCCAAGGTAGCTTTCAACAACTTGTTGTCGAATTCCCGACCATTATCCGAGAGAAAGTAATCTGGCGTCTCCCAACGGAATAACACCAATTCCTCGAACGCCCTCGCAACCGACTTTCCGTCTGCTGATCTCAGCGGTTTCACCTCAATCCACCTGGTGAATAGATCTTGGAATACCACCAAGTATCGACACTGGCTCTTGCTTGGTGGAAATTCCATGAGATCAGCGGCCACTACTGCCCATGGTCTCTCTACGATCCGGCTTCCCATTAATCCGACGGGTCCTGTCTGGGATACCTTGTATTGCTGGCAGGTCTGGCAAACTACGTACGAAGTCATGGGTGTCATACCACATGCCCTTCCAATAATAGTCTCTGGCCAGTTTGTCGTACGTCTTCTCGATCCCTAAGTGCCCAGCAGACGTGACACAGTGCGACTCTTGTAACACTTGTTAACGATGATCTGCTGGCACAACTAGCCTCCAACCTTCTTCCGGCGTAGCTATTGGATCGAGTAATGGGTCATATCTATGGCGATACAATAGGCCGTTCTCTACCTTCCAACCGTTGAATTTAGCTGGACGTTCTGGCACTTCTTTCAGCATCTTAAGATACCATTGGTCCGCTATCTCTTCAAACGCGGCTACATCTTCCTCTTCCGACGGAAACATCCTGGACAAGGCGTCTGGGACGTGGTTCATAGCTCCCTTCCTATGTACCACCTTGAAGTCCCATTGCTGCATCTCCAAGGCCCATCTGGCAAGACGGCCAGTTGGGTCCTTGAGATTCTGCAGCCATCGAAGGGCACTATGGTCGGTAATGACCGTGAAGGTGTAACCTTCGATGTATGGACGCAACTTCTTAATCGCCCACAACATGGCGAGACACTCCTTCTCCGACGTCGTATAATTCTTCTCAGCCGGCGTCAGCACTCGGCTGATATATACGATCGGATGCTCTCCATCATCCTTCTCCTGTGTGAGGACGGTTCCCAAGGCGAAATTACTGGCGTCGCACTGGATAGTAAACGGCTTACTAAAATCCGGCCTTGCGAACACTGGCGCCTGGGTTAAAGCTTTCTTCAGAGCGTCGAAAGCCTCTTGTTGCTCATTTCCCCACGTCCACTCTTGGCTTTTACGGAGAAGTTTTACCAAAGGTACCTTCAGCTCAGAGTCCTTTTCAATGAACCTGGCGTACCACCCGACCATTCCCAGGAACCGGCGCAATTCTCTAACATTGCGGGGCTCTGGGTATTCTACAACCGGCGAAACTTTCTCTGGATCAGGGCGCAATCCTTGGCTATCCAGGATAAAACCTAAATACGTTACAATGCATCCACGAGCTTTCTCAATACTAACTCCAGCCACTTCAGATGCTCGTCAAAATCCTCTGTTACTATAATTATATCGTCTAAGTAACAGAAGATATACGGCTCGTACTCTGGCCCGAATAACGCATCCACTAGACGCTGGAACGTTTTCGGCGCATTTGTAAGACCGAACGGCATCCTCTTGAACTGATATTGCCCTGATCCTGGCACGGCAAAGGCGGTATACTTCCGGCTGGTTGCTTCCATCATTATTTGAAAATACGCCTGCTTCAGGTCGATTTTCGTAATGCACTTTGCCCGTCTCATCTTATCAAGGATGGAATCCATCGTAGCCATTGGATATCCGTCCTTTCTCGTAACCTTATTGAGATCACGGTAGTCGATGCAGAACCGTATCGATCCATCAGGTTTCTTAACCATCACCGGCGCACTGCTCCAATCACTGGCAGACCTCTCGATAATATCATTACGCAACATCTTATTTACCTCGTCTCGCGCAATCTCCAACATCCTCGGCGACAACCGGCGAACCTTATGCATTATAGGTGATGCATCTCCGACATCAATGTGATGTTCGGTTAGGTCAGTTGCGCCGAAAGTATCCGACGGTTCTGGCAATATGCCTTCTACGAGACGCCTAACACGCTCTCGTTGGTCATCCCGTAACTCCTGGATGCCAGCGCATTCAGCATATATCGTCGCTTCTCCATCTTCTGCTGTGGCGGCGAAGGTTCTCCATTTTCCTTCTCGTGCTCGCCACTCTCCTCTACCTAGGCGGGTATCTACGTCGAAAATCCGGCAGAAATCCATGCCTAGTATGACATCATGGTCTAGGACATTCATGGCTTTGAGCGGAATTATTTCGGCGTATCCGTCTATTTCCAAACTAATATTTAGGATTCCTATTACTCGGCGGACATCACCTGTGACGCTTTTAATTGCTGTTTCACATGGTTCCAACCGGTTTCTGAATCTCTCCGTTACTCTAGGTCCAGCGAGCGAAATCATGGCTCCTGGATCAAACAGCGCACTATAACTCTCTCCTCCGAGATTCAATTCTAGGAAATTCCTATTATCTGCCGACGTAGCTGCTACATTCTTGTCATCTCGACGGACTTCTTGTTTCTCCTCACTATTCGGCGGCGGAATACATAATTCCGTCCGCGTTCTCTTGGGAATCGCTCCCGTACATCTTGGATTTGGCGTCGGAATACTATCTACCTCCTTCTCTACCGGCAAGTCAAGCAGCGATGGTGCGGAGAGCATCTCTACGGCGCGTTGCACTATGTGTAGCCTCGAGAATTCTCGTTCTTCTTCGATATCCTCATTGGGCTGTACTGGCGTGGCGACTTCACTCTTCCTTTGCCTCACCCTTTCACGAAATGTTTGTAGACTTTTCCGCGAATATTCTGCTTCCCCTAGCGAATAATCAACGGCTTCCGGTTGGAGAAAACATAAACCTCGTTTCTTCAACCGCTTCATGTCTACCTCCGGCGTAACGTGATTCTCGGCTTGCCTCTCTTCACCACCTACGGCATTCTCCTGCTTCTCCACCGGCGGATTATAGTTAACCTTCCCGGCGAGATTTAAGGAGTGCTGCTGGGGGATCAGCGGACTTACTGTCCCCCAGCCAACAAGTTTCCCAACTTGACACGTACGTCGGCACAGTCAGGGCAATTGCGGAAAACCGCTCCTGGTTTACCGCACATCTGACACGACTCTTGCGATCTGTGTGACGGTGACTGCGGTCTGAACACCTTCTCTGGGCATTGCGCCGCTCGATGTCCCGTCTTGGCACACAGAAAACATTTTGCATTCGGGCATTCCGCTGCTCGATGCCCTACCACCTGGCAGTTAAAGCAGGGACCATAAAATTCCCGACGACCTGGCGACTTCGACTGAAATGTTGCATTGCTCGTTCCATTCGGCGGTGCAACCTTCTGCTGACGGGCGTACGGCTTACTCTCCCACTTGGCAGCAGAATTCGTCGATCTAGTCGGCAAACCCCGATTTACAACTGCGGCGTAAGTCGGCTTCTGAGCTACTTGCACTTCCGCAGCCACGCTCGACAAAACGTCCTTCTTCTGACGTTTCGACTTCTCAACTACTTCTTTCGTTGCTGCTTGCTTCGCCTTTTTGTTTGCAGCAACCTTCCTCTCGCCTTGAACTTCGGCGGCTTCCTCCACGTCTACATCCGATAGCGCGGCGACCTTTTGCTTTGTCGATCGTCCCTTGTATGCTGCTCCAGGGATTCTCGACTTCTCAACCGGCGGTGGCGGGCTGTACCGGCTGTTCAACTCCTGCTGGCGTTCCCACTTCCGCCCATAGTACTCCAGGTCTTTGAAATCTTCCACGAGCTTACTTGCCATCGCAGTCCTGTACTCCGGCAAAAGATTTCTGTACGCTGTCTCTACTAACACTTTCTCCGAGGGTGGTTTCTTAAAGTGGCCGACTATGATTCGCAAGTTGGAAAGATATCACGTAATCTTTTCTCCCTTTCCTTGCGTTCGTCGGCGCAACTCGTCCAGCAAATCCTCGTGATCGAATTCACCTATAAATTGGTGTCGGAACTGACGCCGAAAATCGCGCCACGATGCTATTTGCGTCTTCGTCGACCTAAACCACCGGCTGGCGTCCTTGCTCAGTATGCACGGCAATGCACCTAGCAATTGTGCATCTGTCAAACCAGCGCTCTTCCTACAATCATTTAACTGACTGAGGAACTCGTCGGGCATCTCTCTCTCATCACCAGCAAACCTCAGCCCCCAATTCTTTAGCACTTTCATGCTTCGAAGACTCCCGTCTGGTTTCAGAGTGATTGGGCTGGACGACTTCTCTTCCCGAGACCGCACGCGCGTGAACCCTTCATCGGAATCATTCTCCGATTCGCTGGAATTAATCCGCGCGAGCTTGTGTCTCTTTGAGCCACTGCTCACTACACTACCGGCGGAAGCATTCTGCTTGTGACTGTCCTCATTGCAATCCGGCACATCGCATTGATTTACGCTGATTCCACGTCTTTTAAATCAATCGGTTTGATCGCCGTACTGCATCTCGTAGAGTTCACCATACTCTTTGGCTGTTTACTCTTCGACTGCGCAGTCTTCTTTGCCGGTTTTGTGCTCTTCCTCCTTTTTGGATTCGCTCCCTCCGCACTAGAGTTACCAGACTCAGTGTCGGATCGGCCTGACGGTATGAATGCATCGGATTCGGCGGGAATAATACTCCTCTTCTTATACGACTTTCTGGGACCGTTTGGACTCAATGCGGCTTCTCGATCACTCCTACTCTCTACCGGCGGAACCTGATCAGATCTAGCGGAAAATACACTTATTCGTGTCAGTAACGCATCCCATTCGGTCGGATGTTGGCGGATATAATTACACAACTCCGGCGGAATTGTGAGAGGCGCTGGCGCATAACTTGTCGACGATAACGCAATCGACGACGTAATCGGCAAGCCTAACCCAGACTGCGTCGTAAACGTATTAGAATACGTGCAGGTAGTCTGCGTGGCGACTGTCGTGTACGTTGGAACTCTCTTGTCGACAGCATTCTCTCTTTCCGTTCCGCTTGGCCGAAACTCACTATCCGCCTCACTGTCCGCTAAGCTACCATCTTCAGAGGTTACCGTCTCTCTGTCACCTACTCCCTTATCTGTAGTGACACCGCTCTTCTTCCACCTTCGTCTCTGCTTGGCAGCATTATCGACTGCCATCATCACCTTGGCTCGATAAGCACCTGCGCTTACTGACTCCTTACGTATCTCCGCATGGTCTTCGTCCCATTCGTACCACGGAATATTATCGTTATCCGGTTCAGCTTCCCGCAACCGGGTGCGCAGTAGTCTGTCCCGCAACGCAGCGCTTGATCCGGCGGCACACAGCCGTCGTGACGCTAACTCTCGACCGACATGTTCATCCGCCATTTTGGCGATCGTCCGCTTCATATTACGTCTCTCTCTACCGGCGGTACCCTCGAGTAATATATGCATCTGTTCGACGTGTTCGGCCATTTTAAATTATTAATTCGACGGTTAAATAAATTTATAAAATAATAATAAACCGACCCGGATCCTTCAAACGGGTTATTCGACACGGCAAAATTCACAAATGATTACTACCACCACCACAACAATTATTATCTACAAACCTCGTGCCGTGAGGTACTAATTATCAATAACTAAATTAATTGAAAATAATTAAATTATCACCTCGTGCTTACACTCTCAAGCACAAAATCTCTATATACTGTATAACTGGCGGTTTACAACCGGCAACCTGTAACAGAATAAAAGTCTGGCGGTTTGGCAATTTGTTCAAATATCGGCAGTTAATATTGGCGGTTCCGGCGTAATTGCTCTACTACCGGCGGTTAATACCGGCAATCCGTTGTATTTTGAATAACACCTGAAACAGAAATAATCTGGCGGTTTTGGCGAAAATTCACAAGTACCGGCGGTATATACCGGCGATAATAAATTGAGCAATCACTGAAACAGAAATACAATTCTGGCGGAAAAATACAAATATATATATATATAACAAATATTTATATGTAGATACAATCAATATATAATTATTAATAATATTCAATAATAATCAAATAAATTGTATATTTGGCACGAGGTTTACACAAACAGGAGGGCCCGCCCAATGGGCAATAGGTATACATAAAAATTTACCATAAATTACCACTACTCCAAAAAATTTTAACACTTAATTAATGGTGTTGATTTTACACAAAAATGCCGGACGGATACTCAATCACACACTTTACTCTGCCGTCAATTACTGCCCCACGTTGGGCGCCATTTTGCGACGCTACTTTTCGTCGGGAAGAATTTAATTAGATTAAATTATAACCCGGCGGAGGTTCCGTCGTAGCGACGTTGAAAATGGCTAGATATCGCCGATTTGTATTTAGTTGGGCGCCTGGCGATATTTAAATAAAAATGAAATAACTACTTTACAAAACTACTAGGCAACCCGGCAAATCCTCACCTCGACTCCTCGTCACATAGGGAATCCCGACGGCTGACCACCTCGGAACCGGCGGCTTTTAGAATAAAGGAAATTAATAAATACACTCACGAATTCAATCTTATAACCACAAATTAATTTATTGGAAAATTAAATAATATATTATAATTTCCGGCACCGACACAATATTAACGCGATCCACGACCGACTCTCACACGTGCACACACTCACTCAACTTCCGTCCGTCCGGCAAATATAAGATATATAATATTAAAATAATTCGGCCGCCCGTCGGGCTAACCGTAAATTTACTCGCCTAATTAGCTTATCGCAGCTCCAAAACAACTCCGCTCGACTCTGCTTCTCGACTACAACTCTACTATACTCAACTCGCAACGAAAGAAATGGCTACTCTGCCTCTAAAACTCTACTCAGAAATTAACTCGACTGCCTAGTCGGACGATCAGGTAGCGAATCGTCGAGACCGGCTTCTTCATCCGGCTCGCGGCGTGGCTTGATCCCCAAAATTAAGGATTTTCCTCCCCACCCTATCACTATCCTGCTCTATCTTACTATATTCCTTATCTACCGGCGTTGATTAGGGTGGTTGATTGCGTGATCGATACGCGTAGTCAGCCTTGATCTTATTTCCGTCAAGGCCGACTATCCAATAATAGTGGTTTACGTCACCACCAACCTGTTCATTATTGAGTCGACCACGCAACCAATCATCCCCGACACTCGGAAGGCGCGCATTACAAATAGATAATTACCAGATCGGTAACCCAGTCGGTGCTGCCGCCCCGTGCCTACCGGCTATATAATTCATACTAACTACTCCCGACACACTCACACATAATTAATATTTAATTCCGACTACTAGTTACAACTATATACATACTATAAAATTAATAAACATCGCCCCAAACTCTACCGACGGATCTACGTATTTTTATTCCATTAATCAACTACGCTACTAGCTAAAATAATTAATCTAATAATATTATATACGTGCGCTCGCTATATACAATAGTATACACCACTACATAGGTGTGCGCGCACCGTCTATATATATATATATATATATATATATATTCTAGTATGCCGCGGTATACCTTCGCACGTATAAATTAGGTATACCGCGACTCCTACTCTACTCGCGCTCCCACCCATTATCCCACTACGGTCGCTCACTCGAGCATCTTCGCGCGCGCAACACTCTCGCTGCTCGAGTGATTCCCCCCTGCCCGCGCATCTCGCCTAGTGCCGCACGAGCGTCGCCGTCGGTGCCGCGTTCCCCGGTATACGGGTGTAAGGTGGGGGAGCACCCTGGCTCTCCCGACTAGTAGTGCGTAGTTCGGGCGTGCGCGCACCCATGCGCCATCTCAGCCGTCGTCGTCTGCTGAGCACGTGTGACGGTTGAGGTTAGGACGCCGCCTAACCTCCCGTCTTGTTGACATCAGCATCGGATTCGCCAGGTATCGTGAGACGACCTGGGCTCGGTGCTTGACTCACGATACCTCTCGGCCGTGGTCTGGGTCGTAGTCCGCGTACTACCGTCGGGTATCGGTCGTGTCGTTCGTCGGCTTTGACTCTAAAACATACCCATACCGTGGGTATCAGTGCTTATTTAAAAGTGCATCGGTGCACTTCGGTCCGCCTGCGAGGGATTCACTACCTGCGACGCGATCGCGATCTATCATAATGTAACAATATGCATGCATATGACTTGTAAATACAAGCCATGTGCATGTACTTGTGCGTTGTATTTTACAACGTCACAGTATATGAGCGGGCAATCGTTTCAAAAATGCGTCTCGATTCTTGATCTCGCGTAGACGAGTTGAAAAGATGTGAGAACACCATATGTTTTGTGTCGACTTTCCAATGTGTTCGTTTTATTTGATAATTTTAAATAACTATTTATACATTATTGGATGAGAGTTAGGCTCTTGGATAGTGTATTTGATGAAAACCTGATGTCGTTTCTGCAGACCAAGACATGTTGTACTGAAGTCATTTAGATTTTTCGTGTATAGTTATAACACACGCTCCGTAAAATATATTTATGCTTCCAGCGTTAGCCAACATATGAATATTGTATTCGACTCTTACGGCGAGGATGTGCTGGTAAGGTATACATTTCAAGAATCATATATTTTTTCAATGCATGATCCATTTAATAGTAACATAATAAGGGCTCTGTAACAGTGTAAGTTAAGGAAAGAAAAGTATACTGTTAAATTTTGACGCTAATAATGATAGAATTAAATACAAAAAGAAAATAAATATGACAAAGTGTAAAAAATATATATATATATATATATATATATATTGTGTCTGTGTAAAAATAATTATTATAGGTTATTATAAAGAAGGTGTGTGTGCGTGTGTTCAGAAAGAAAGTGAAATATGTCCATATATTTAATATATTTCAAATGCACACACATAAAATAATTTCCATTTGGGGGGATATCGTAATTTTAAATAAATTGATGTAATATAATGTGTTTACAGAATACATAAAATATAAGCATGTTATATACTCTCATAAATTATATTTTTCTTTAATGGCGGTGGTAACATTTTTTATAAAGTGGTATATAATACTGTCGTTGTGTTATATATGGTTTTAATTTGTATGTGAATGTAGTATTATTTCAAAGTGATGGTTTTTATAATGCATATTTAAAAATTTTGGTATTTAATAGAATCTGCATAGTAATTGTTATTATAAAATTGAGTGTTATGAAAATCATTTTTTACGCACGTTGGGTGAGTGATTGTATCTAAATGGCGGCTCTGTCGAAATATTTTATACATGATATTTGCAAATATAATTCTAATTGTAAAATTTTAACAAATTTAAGTTTTTAAATAATAATTTTAAATGCCTGTTTATACGTTATTATAAGAATTAAACTTTCGGTCGTTGTATTTTGGGAAACTCTGATTCTTTTTTGAAGTCTGTAAGTTTTGTCGAACGGCAGGCTATTATCAATTATTTTGCATATTTATTTTAATGATTCAGTAGTAGTAATGTTTCAATGGATTTTTCTTATATTACATTTTTTTATTTATTATAACTAATGTAATGATTTGTCATTTACAATATGATATGTTGCAGCCGATTTTCAATTGTATTTTAATGATTTTCAGCGCAAACAATTATTAATTATTTTGCATATTCACTTTAATCATTCAATAGTTGTAATATTTTAATGTTTTTTTTCATACTTCCATTTTTATTTATTTATAAAATTTATATAAAATGTGTATAAATTTTCGTCTACACATTTACAATACTTTTTTAAACACTATATTGTTAGTGTAAATTTTGTGTTTATTTTTTAATGTATTATTTTCTATTTTTGCATTGTTTAACAGTAATATTTTTAAATTTTTTCTACTTTTAGCTCTTGAAAGAGCTACGTATAATTGACCATGGCTAAAAATTGGAGATGGTAAATAGATACCAACTTGTTTGTATGACTGTCCTTGTGATTTGTTAATAGTCATTGCAAAACCTAATCGAATGGGAAATTGTTTTCTGCGCATGTTGAATGGTATATCTTCTTTAGATGGTGACAAAGTGATTCTTGGTATTAAAACTAATTTTCCAATTTTTTTTCCGCTTATAATTTCTGCTTTAACTAATGTTTCATAAGTTTTGTTACTAACAATCTTGTTCCATTACAAAGACCTTCATTCACATTTAAATTTCTTAGAAGAATTACTATTGCACCTACTTTTAATTGTAATTTATGTAGAGGAAGTCCATTAGGTGTAAGGGAATTAAGAAATTCTGTAGGTAACATGACATCTAAGTTTTCTCCATTATCATCTTCTGCTGTATCTACACTTAAGTATTCAATAATTTGCCTTTCCATTATAGCCAAAATTTTATTATTTATTTCAATTACGTCATTGTTGGTGAAGGCTAATATAACTTTATCATTTAAATCTTTATCATTTATTTTTATTTCGTTTCCAAAAATTTCTGCAATGATATCATTTTCTTTTGTTATTAAATCAAGAGGGATTTCAAGCATTGTCTAAAATAATTGTCATTATCTGTCACTCGAAGATTTTCATTTAGTGTCATACGTATAAAATTCGGCCATAAGTAACTGTTTTTAACTGAATTTTCAATAACTTCAGTACGACTACTATGTCGTATAACTGGTAATGTTTGCCTAAAATCGCCTGAAACAACCAACATTTTACCACCAAATATTTTTTTATTGTTACATATATCTTGAAATAGGCGATTGACTGCTTCAAAAGCATATTTCGATGTCATAGATATTTCATCCCATATTATAATTTGAACTTCTTTTAAATTTTTACCATCTATTGAATTAGATTTAATATTACATATAGTACATTCTGTGATATTAAGTGGTAGTTTAAATGTTGTGTGTACTGTTTTCCCCTTATGTAATAAATTTGCTGCAATCCCTGTCCAAGCAACACATAAAAATGAAATGTTTGAGAATTTAAGATAGTCTATTAGAACATTAAGTAAACAGCTTTTCTCACTTCCACCTGGTCCATCAATAAAAAAGCTTTTTTTGTCTTCAATTTTTAAATGTTATACAACAAATTATAACAAATAATTAAATTAATACAACAAATATGAATCATGTATCTTTTGATTGGTATTGTTGAAATATTATAGTTTATATTTTGTAAAATTGGAAACATCGTAATACTACGTGTTTCGTATATTTTTAGTAAATGTGAACGCATTTGGGAAATATCATAGTTTAAACTGCATGGGCATAAATTAAATACAATAGAGACAGCAAAAGCTATCGCGAAAATTCCACAATCATAACTATTGGTTTGAAATTGCACTGTTTCAAAAACAATTTTTAATTGTTGACTATCTGGAAATAATCTATCAAGGGGCGCGTGTCGCGCACTCGAGGCAAGTATGGGTACGCGGCACTAGCCCTATATACAGCTAAAACAAACCTTTAATTTTTACTTTCTTAATTTTTTAATGTACATCTTTTTTTATACGTTTCAACATTAACCCCCAATAATTCTTAGTCATATTTTATAGTTTCGACAAAATTTTGGATTCATTCATTACCGCATTTTTACAATAAAACGATATCAAGATTTCGGATGTCGAATTCTTTACTTTCGGAATGAGAGAAAAATTTTTCTTTTTCTTCGTGTTCTCCAACATTATATATATAGATATACTCATAATAAATAATAGGCGATGAGAGACTAGAGACTATATAGAGATGTTGAAGCAGCGCCGCCTACCGGTCGAAATTCTTTACTTTCGGAATAAGAGGAAAATTTTTCTGTTTCTTCGTGTTCTCGAACACTATATATATATATTTTATATAGACAGCTAATTTAACCCTTAAATTTAACTGTTATTTTAAATTTTCAAATCTAAAATTAATCGGGGGGCCTTTGGATATATATATATATATAATATTATGACATCATTCCCGTATCTTCATCAAAAATGTCACCTAACCTAACACATAGGTGCAGGGGATCAGATTTACTTACACGGGAGAGAAAGAGAGATAGAGTGAAGTGAGAGATAATCAAGTCAAACGTCAACCTGCGTGTACATTACAGCGTGCAAAAAGTGTTACAGATAAAACAAGTATTTCTGTGTAAAGAAAAATAGCATCTCACTAATAAGATGAGTAAATAAACGATAAGAAGGAAAAGGTCCGAAGAGAGATAGAATATTTAATGAAATGGAACTTAATTACAATGAACAAATGGAACAAATAAAAACTAGCGAACAAAACTCAGATGTTAAGAAACGTAATAATGGATGAATGTATTTTTCAGTTTGCAATATATGATGATGACGAACATATAAAAACATATACTGTTCAAATTTTTAATGAAAATAATAAGGGAACATTTGGAGTTTTGGATATTCCATTGGCCATAGATTTGCATCAAGTAGTTGAAGAAACACCTTTTTGGATAATATTGTAAATACTCCAATATTTGTAAGAAATCTTAAGTTACACTTAGACACGTATCACAAACGAAAAAAACAATATTATGATTTGAAATCTTATTTGGAAGATGTTTGTAATTGTTCTGTGGATGTGCATTATTCTTATACTTTTGTTTTATAACGTTTCTGAAATACAAAGATTTTGAAACTAATATCTACTTTAACATAATTGTTTATGTATTTTATGACTTAACAAAAGAAAATCCTATTAAAGTAAAATTTGATTTAAATAGCTTTGATGATATTGACAATACTAATATAAAGCAGCATTTAGAATCTTTTTCGAATGTTTTAAAACTTTAACATTAAAAGAAGCATTTATTCAAATAATTGAACAAGATAATGCACCTATGGAATGGAAGTTGGAAAAATATAATACAATATTAAATTTAAGTGTAAGTATTTTTAAACTAAAGACTTTAAAACTGAAAAAACATTATTCATTTACTTCTCTTTTAGGATTTATCAGATTTTGAAAGCTCAGATGATGATATTAGCCAGATGAGCACTCCAAAAAAGAAACAAACAAAACAAGCGGTGAAGAAGCTTTCATATACTAAAATTAAAAAAACAACTGTTAATAAATTACAAACTAACAAAAAGTCACAAGGTAAAAATGATGGCTCGACTGAACAGTATAGTCAAGGAAATTCTCAAACAAATTGAATGTTAAACAAACACAGAAAACTAACAAGAAAAAGAAAAAAAAAACTTCAAGATACAATAAGACAAACAAAACTAAACTTTACATTAGAGAAGAATGCAAATGAAAAAAATGTTACTGGTGATAATAGTGCAATAAGCGCTGCTATTCATATTGTGAATAAAAAAAGGGTAGAACAATTAAAGCAAGTCAACACATCCAAAGGAGAATCAAATAGTGAAATGGATAAAACAGATAAAATTAATAAAGTTAATTCAAAAGGTAAACCACAAAAACAGCAATTAGCTAGCAAGCTAGTTAATTTAAATAAGACTATTGACATGAAAAGGAAATCAATAACAAAAATAAATACCTTTAGAAGACCACATAGTATAATTAACAAACGAATCAAGCAACCTATCATAACAAGTACACCACTTCATGTGCAAACTAATAAATTATTTCAACCAACTACAAATGATAATTTGGACATCAGTGAAATAAGTAGAAGAGAATCTGTAAATACCAATAATCATAATAGCAGTAGTAGTAGTACCAGAAACCTAAGACTTTCTCGTAATTAAAAAAATTGTATAAATTTAAAATTGTTAATATTATTTAATTATGGTTGCAAAACACCAATATATTAAGTATATGATGGAATGTGCATCCAATAATTAAACACGCACATTATTTTTGTACAATATACAATAACATTCTAATATTTTTCATCCAAAATAATTGAATAAACAATAATTTTATTCATAATAACATTGTAATATTTTTCATCCAAAATAATTGAATAAACAAATATTTATTAACTTCTAAGAAAGGAAATAAGGATATTTATTTACAAAATGTTTCTTATTAGAAATAATAAATTATATTTTTTAATGTCTTTACACTTTCTTAACAAATATATTATACTAAAATTATTCATCAACATTCTTCAATGAACTAATAATGCACAGTCTATTTTGTTTTTAACTTGTCGGAAGCACTTCATCTCTGAAGGCAAGAGCAGAAACTACTTTTTGGTGTCCTTAATATTAGGGTTTCACTTTCAATAATTTATTTATTTGTTATTATTACATGTTTAATGTTCAATTTGTGTCTCTAAATAGTAATTTATAAAACACCTTCCACGAAGGTGTCAACATTCGCAAGTATGGTTTCTACAGTTTAAAAAATCAAAATGCAATAATTGTCAAGTATGGTGTATATTTTAATCACACTTTTAAAATTGCTATGTAAATATAATAGTTAAACATTTCTAATGTTTAAGCAAATTTTGTTGCACCACAATAAAAACAAAATTTTTTTATTAAGAAATTAACTACGTACATAATTCCTAAATAGTTTCTGCAATAGAAAGTACTGAAATCAAAATGAAATTGACAAGTATTTTTATAAATATTTATTACTATAAAACTTTACGTTTAATGTTGTAAAACACCTTCAAGAAGGTGTACATTTTGGCAAGTATGGGTTCGGTCCGATCACAATTTTCCAATATTTTTATTTTAACTAAACCTATATTACATAATAACTTATTTATCAATAGAATAATACTAATGAAGTTATTACATTAGAAAGTACTGAAATCAAAATGCAATTGTCAAGTATGGTGTATATTTTAATCACACTTTTAAAATTGTTGTACATAATTCGTAGAAAGTTTCCGCAATAGAAAGTACTGAAATCAAAATGGAATCGGCACGTATTGCTTTTCAAAAATAAATATATTTTTCGAACTGAATGTACTAATATTTTCTGAAAAATTCTATCTTACTCATTTATTTTTTTTTTTAGTTACAGCAGAAAATACACAATTTTATAATAATATTCATTTGTGCAAAATTAATTTATGAAAAAGTAATAAAACAGAAATTTTTCTCATTTTTATTCTTTTTAAATGAAATAATACTTGCACCACGCGTTGGTTTGCCTTATTAGTTTTAATAAGTTATAATTAGCAATGCATAATATACATATCAAGTTATTATAAATATTTTAAGGTAAGTTAATAGGTACAACATATCTAAATGATTTTTAGTGACTCTCATAAGCCCTATATATCATTACTGCAGATAATATTAATTTGTCAAACCGAGTACAAGCACTTCATAATTATTATATAGTAAAAAAAATAAATAGATACGATCCATTCCAAATAGAAATTCGTTTTATAGTTTAAAACATTAGAAATCTTTATTTTAACATTTTTTTAATCGTTAATCTACTTTCTTAAGTTAGTAAGAGAATATTCAAAATTACCTCGTGATACACCCAACGGTGGTGCAAGTATTATTTCATTTAAAAAGAATAAAAATGAGAAAAATTTCTGTTTTATTACTTTTTCATAAATTAATTTTGCACAAATGAATATTATTATAAAATTGTGTATTTTCTGCTGTAACTAAAAAAAAAAATAAATGAGTAAGATAGAATTTTTCAGAAAATATTAGTACATTCAGTTCGAAAAATATATTTATTTTTGAAAAGCAATACTTGCCGATTCCATTTTGATTTCAGTACTTTCTATTGCGGAAACTTTCTACGAATTATGTACAACAATTTTAAAAGTGTGATTAAAATATACACCATACTTGACAATTGCATTTTGATTTCAGTACTTTCTAATGTAATAACTTCATTAGTATTATTCTATTGATAAATAAGTTATTATGTAATATAGGTTTAGTTAAAATAAAAATATTGGAAAATTGTGATCGGACCGAACCCATACTTGCCAAAATGTACACCTTCTTGAAGGTGTTTTACAACATTAAACGTAAAGTTTTATAGTAATAAATATTTATAAAAATACTTGTCAATTTCATTTTGATTTCAGTACTTTCTATTGCAGAAACTATTTAGGAATTATGTACGTAGTTAATTTCTTAATAAAAAAATTTTGTTTTTATTGTGGTGCAACAAAATTTGCTTAAACATTAGAAATGTTTAACTATTATATTTACATAGCAATTTTAAAAGTGTGATTAAAATATACACCATACTTGACAATTATTGCATTTTGATTTTTTAAACTGTAGAAACCATACTTGCGAATGTTGACACCTTCGTGGAATTGATGTATACTTTATGTTCATTTTGCAAATATTTAGCATTTAAACTATCATAAATGTGTATCGTTCTATTATTGTAATACATACAAATCCAATGACCTTTTTCATATTTTCCAGAAAATAACAATTGAATGTATTTATTATTCATTTGAACTGAGTTAATATTATATTGTTTTTGAACTAAAAGAGTTGTTTGCATATTGAATTCAGTACTTTCTATTGCGGAAACTTTCTACGAATTATGTACAACAATTTTAAAAGTTCTAATGTAATAACTTCATTATACTTATTCTATTGATAAATAATTTATTATGTAATATAGGTTTAGTGTAAAAATAAAAAATATTGGAAAATTGTGATCGGACAGAACCCATACGTGCCAAAATGTCACCTTCTTGAAGGTGTTTACAACATTAAACGTAAAGTGTTTTATAGTAATAAATATTTATAAAAATACTTGTCAATTTCATTTTGATTCAGTACTTCTATTGCAGAAACTATTTAGGAATTATGTACGTAGTTAATTTCTTAATAAAAAAAATTTTGTTTTTATTGTGGTGCAACAAAATTTGCTTAAACATTAGAATGTTTAACTATTATATTTACATAGGCAATTTTAAAAGTGTGATTAAAATATACACCATACTTGGACAATTATTGCATTTTGATTTTTTAAACTGTAGAAACCATACTTGCGAATGTTGACACCTTCGTGGAATTGATGTATACTTTATGTTCATTTTGCAAATATTTAGCATTTAAACTATCATAAATGTGTATCGTTCTATTATTGTAATACATACAAATCCAATGACCTTTTTCATATTTTCCAGAAAATAACAATTGAATGTATTTATTATTCATTTGAACTGAGTTAATATTATATTGTTTTTGAACTAAAAGAGTTGTTTGCATATTGAATGGTGTACATGATTTAAGGATGTTATTAAATTCTAATATGTGTTCATCATTTAACATAGAAGCATCGTCGCTATATGGTTCAATTGTTTTTACAACTAATATTTTTATTTCCGTCAAACCCATTATAAAAATGGTTTATTTTACAAAATGATTCACAATTATAAAAATAATATTAATAATTTGTTTCAATTGTTTAATAATAATTATAATTTTTTTTATTTTTCTAAACGATTATTTTAAATTTTTTATTAATATTTTTTTGTAAAGCTGAAAAAAATAAAATATAAATTATTAGAAAACAGTGTTTATAAGAAAGTAGCTTCAATGTAATGAATGAAATATAGTTAATATAAATTTAATATTTTATAAATACTAATATTATACATACCCTAGTGGAAATACATTTTCGATGAAAATGCTCCAAAGTATGCTAAAAGTGGGCCAACTTGCGCCAAAAGTGGGCCGATGTTTACCAACATTGAAATATTTGGAACATTTTTCCAGTTTTGGCAAACTTTAGCCCACTTTTGGCCAATTTAGGAACATTTTGTATTGATTATGGAATAAATCTTTCAACCAGTAAAAAATTGTTTTTCACATGCAATTTCTTAAATCAAGGCGCACTTAATTGCGTTGATAATATTTAATATTGCAATAATAATATGTTGTAAATAATATGTTGTAATAATCTTTTCTGTAAATGGGCCAACATTTAAACAATCTGGGCCAACCTTTACACAAAGAGGGCCAAACTTTCCATCTAATGGGCCAATATTTGCACAAATTCTTTGCTAGTAGTTTGACACTCATAATTCCAATAAATGCAGCGCTGAATAAAAAAAAACAAAGGGCAGCAGCATTCCAATGAATGCAGCGCTGAATAAAAATAACAAACGGCAGCAGCATTCCAATTAATATTATATCAATAAAATATTATATTCCTAATGGCATTCCATACGATTAAAGTCACAAGGTATATTATAAAATTATCTAATTTTCATTTTAAATTATTATTGTTTGAAATATAATAAGTATTTTTGTATTTCAGTATCCTGATTAGTTTATTAAGACTATCGAAATAATCAAAAATGCAGTAGTATTTCTTAATGATTAAGTTAAAAGGTATAGTTTTGACTTTGTCAATTTATTTATAATTAATAATAAAAATGTTTTTGTTACAGATATAACATATATAATATCAATAATATGTGACAATATGCATATTGGATATAAATCTTCTAAATGGCATTTTAAAAACAGTAATATTTATTTAAATATTTTATCTAATGTTTAATTAATTATACATTTAATATTTAATGATATGATTTAATTTTTCTGTTAAAGATGATTTCGATGAATACTTGCTGAATTTATAAATTATATAAACAATAAAAACGATATATTAAAAAAATATATCTTATGAAATATACAAGTGAATAGAGTACAATTGTAACATAATAATTGTAATTTGAAATTTTTGCAAAAATAAGTTTGTAAAATAAACAATAAAAATTAATTTGATTTATTGTATGTTCCAGTGTTGAAATTTTATTAATTTTAATTACGTAATCAAATGTTATTTTAATTATTGTTATTAAGACTATTTTCTGGTAATAATATCGACATAGTAGTTGATATCTATTTGTTTAAAAGAACTATAAGGCCCAAAAATGTAAGGCCCAAAAATGTAAGGCCCAAAATTTATAAGGCCCAAAATTTATTAGGCCCAAAAATGTAAGGTCCAAATTTATAAGGCCCAAAAATGTAAGGCCCAAAATTTATGAGGACAAAAATGTAAGGCTCAAAATGTAAGGCCTAAAATTGTAAAGTCCAATTAAAATAAAACTTTACAATTCCGTTGCCAATAATGTAAGGCCCAAAATTTATAAGGCCCAAAAATGTAAGGTCCAAAAAATGTAAGGTCCAAAAAATGTAAGGCCCAAAAGTGTAAAGTCCAATTAAAATAAAACTTTGAAACTATAAAAATGCATTTTTAAAAAACCGGAGAACCGGAGAACCGGAGACCAAAAGTCGATCCACTTTAATATAATATAAGATGTTCCACAATACGGTACTGTTTCGCAATTGCTACTTTTACCTTATTAAATGGAAAAATGTTTGAAGCGCTCAATATAATTGTTTACCATTTTTATAAATACCTAATTTGCAGTAATATAATTGGCTATCAAGTAGTTTTGATTTTGGACTGTACGACAGCATCAATATGGCTCTGATTGAAACAGGATATTCTTTGAAACAATAGCTTTGCAACAAAATTTGTTTTAATATGGGATTTTGATGCAAATCAAAAATATAATAAATCAAAGATATTGTATAAGTGAAAAATTGAAAATAGACAGTTTTAGCACTCGGGTACCTATGTCATACTATCGAACACTTCTATTCAACAATTATTATCCTGGAAAACACTTTTTTCGTCTAATTATTTGGATTCTACTATGTTTATTTAATAATATTAACTTATTGAACTTATATTAAATGTGTATGAATATGTAGCCAATATAGCCACTAAATAGTATTTTTTAGGATTTTATTAATTAGGACAGATCTCAGAATATTTAAATTTAATTAATTATAATTAATATTAATTATCAATACTACTAAAAAAGACAATTTAGTGAAAAAGATATTAAAACCCAATTAACAAGTTATATTGGTTACATTAAACCTATCTTCAATTAATAATTTACTTAAATTTTCTTAAAATTTATTTTTGTTAGGTATATGAGGAAATCCACGGCACCTTTAAATTTTAGGCAAATTGTAATTAATTTTTTTATTTTGAAGCACACTTTTTTAACGTATTTAGACATGATTGTAGATGACTAAAGGTAACGAATTTACTCGCGTAACTGATTTATGTTAAGTCTTCACGTCGCTATCATGGAAAACTAAAAAAATTAGTTATTTGACCCAAAAAAAATTTCTTTTGCTTGGATAGCGATAATAGTAGGCAGTTTAATATAACAAAAAATGTCATTTATAAAGTTTATGATTTTTTTAAGACATAGAACGCATGAATATATGGAGTATTAATCAAACATCGGTGCATAAATTTGTCAATATTTATCAGGGAATTTTTACATGTATGTTTTTTTGTCAAAAAAGTTGTCAAAATTGAAAAAAGTCCAAAAAATCTTTGGAAATAATTTTTAATATTTTGAAAAATTGCAAAATGAAAATATTAAAAAAATACGTCCAAATAATCTGAAAAAATTTAAGCGCATTCTTCTAATTTTTATTTAAGCTTTTGGTTTGCAAGAAAAAAATTAATAAAGAAAAAATTTAATTTTTTTGACTTTTGTTAATTTTGGCCATTATTTAGGCGAGAAAAACATACATGTAAAAATTTCCAGATAAACTTCAACAAATTTATGCACCGATGGTTGATTAATACTCCATATATATATGCCTTTTACGCCTTAAAAAAATCATAAACTTTAAAAATGACATCTTTTTGTTATTTTTTTTTTTTAAAATAAACCGCCATATCTAATTTTGTGGGCAAAATTTTTGGATTTTCAGTCCGGATTCGGATTCTGCATACCGAAAAACATAAGAAATCATACTTTAGGCCTCGGTGCTACTTCGTTGACTACATAGTCTAAAATTAACCGTTTTTTTAGTGGGTTAAAAAAATTTGTTCACTAAACAAAAGTTTCCACCTGTAGTAGAACTAAAAATCTGGAGTGATGCTTTTAATGATAAATTATCGAGGTAACCGATAATAGATTACAAAAGGTTCTGACGTGTTAAAAATAAAATTATCGATGTGCCAATGAAAAAACATGTTTTCGAAAAAAAGTTACGCAAGTATATTTTTATATACTTTTCTTTCTAGCTTCATGAATTTTAATGGCACATAACTTTGAAGGCACCGTTTGTTTCGTTTTTCAAAAGCTTCATTTTCGTTAAATCGAAGTTGTAAATATTAAAGGCATCAAAAAGTTATACATAAAAAAAATGTTAATAACCCAAAACAGAGTGACGCGCATTTAAACGTAGTTGACGGTAAGACGGCGAATGGCACACGAATACGAGTGTAGATACTTCAATGGCCTTAATAAAAGGAACATTTCCTCAAATTTTCATATTGATACATGGCGGTATCAAAAAGTTATAGACAAAAGACAAAAAAAAAAAGTTTAAAGTGACGCTTGAAACCAATGCGATTTCTCAATCATTTTATCTTCTAAAGTCTTTCAGACACGGCAGATGATTTTTTGATGGTCAAATATCATTAAAATAACATAGTGCAGAATCAAAACTAAAGAACTACATGCTTTATATTCAATAGAAAAAATATATTCCGAGATAAAAGTCGAGTGAAAATTTAAAGGTTCCGTGTATTTCCTCATATGATAGTTTTGTAAAATTTCATTAATGACATTAAATAAACATTGTATAATTCAATTAGTTAGGTGATAAAAGTTTATTCAGGACAATAATTTTTGAATAAAACTGTTGGTTCTATGAAATGGGTACTGAAGTACTAAAACTGTCTACTTTCAATTTTTTCATTTATACAATATTTATACAATATCTTTGCTTTATTATATCTTTGGTTTGAATCAAGATCCCATAATAAATCAAATTTTGTTGAAAAGTTATTATTTCATAGAATAACCTTTTTTTTATTTTAACGACGCTCTTTTTATGCTCCCAAATTGGTGCTAATCAGCGACGGAGGTTATACGATGTCTTTGTTAACCTTTAGACTGCCGGCATTTTTGCCTTATTATAAATTGATATTTGATTTTGATGTGCAAAATTTATACATAAAACACCTCATATCTCTAGAGTAGTTGTCAAGGTCACAGTTGGCTTATATATGAGCCACTCCGGCAGTTTAAAGGTTAAGAAAGCACTTGTTGGAAATACATTCTCCAGTGGTGCTTGTATCAATCGGCCGGGGCCGGGAATCGAACCTGGGACCTCCAGATTACGAGCCCGACGCCCTACCAACCGAGCCATCACAAGCCTCACAAAGAATAACATTTCCTAACTTTTAAACCAATTTACTTATTATTAACTTTTAATTTAATTTTTTTGGCTAATTTATATGTAGCATAACCCTAGTAAAATTTAACATTTACGGTTAAAAAAACTCTAATTTTGCCATTAATTGGGCATTTATTGGGTATTTTATGATAATTGGCCATTTTCTGACTTAAAATTGTTACATTTACTGTAAGATTTCTAGTAGGGTACTATTTTAATTATTTACAAGAGACTCTATACCCTGAGTTTTTTCCATAATAGACAGGATATCCCAGGAACAATTTCATCGAATAGACTAATATTTTAACAGTAACTTTTCAACATTTTTAATCCACTTAGAAATAGACTGTGTTATAATATTGTAAAAAAAATTATACTTTTCAAGTTATTCAGAAAAATTAAAAAATTGTTTAATAAACAGCTAAATAATTAGTTTTTTAATATAATAATTAACATTAACCTTTCGAATTTAATTACAAAATTCTATTTCATTTAATTGGATTAAAATCATTATTGTTAAAATGTCAGTTTATTCGATGAAGTGGATTCTGAGATATCCTTGGTATTAATTTATTAAATAATAAATTATTTAAACTGCGTAAAGCAATTAAATAATTAATTAATACAATAATAAGTCTCGGCATATTAACGTGTTTAATAACAAATGAATCGACCAATATACGAGTTTGTTCATGTTTTCGATCTCGTCTTCCCTTCTCCGGGCGCTTCCTCCACACACCGATTTCGGTCTCACTGCACCGCCCATTGCCGGCTGCCGCGCTCTGATTGGCTCGAAATAATAATGTTTAAGTAACATTATCTTAATAAATAAGCTCCAAATCAAATTTTGTCTAATAGAAAAGTTGTAGATTAGGTATTATATCGATCATTGATGAACACACTGTATTGTTTACATTACATTGCAACGTTTCGATGGAAATTCTCCATCCTCTTCAGGCATTACCTTTATTACACATATTTTACATTAGATTATAATAACAAGATTGAATATACATATATTATAATTATTACATTGGTTATATTTGGTTTTTTTTCCGGGAAAGCGGGCCACAATGGTTCTTGACCTCTAAATGAGCTCGGATTGAACTTTGACCTACATCATGATACATACATCTTTGAGAATTCATCATCAAAGGTGGAGCATTCTATTTGAAAAAATCAACGTGACCTACAAATGACCTTGAGGATGAAGTTCAAGGTCACGGTCAAGGTAATGGACATGTTCTTCGTCGAAACCCTACATCTTTGGTAGAGGTTATTTCTCCGTAAAGTATATAAATTTATTTACAACTCAATTTAAATCTTTTTATAAGTGGCGATTCCTCAGCCATTATTTAATCATTTTCGAATAAATATAGACAACTTGACGAGTATATATTTTTGTAATTATAATAAACCAATATTTACATAATGTATATTTAAATTAGTTTGTAAGTGGCTATTCCTGAGTCAATATTTGACTATTTTTTAATAAATGTAGATAACTTTTATGTATATAAAAATTTTGGTAGTTTCCACGTACACCTTTTTACAGCTTTTTACGTATCCCCTACACCTTTATTCCATTTCCAATTTTACCCCCTCTTTACCCCACCTTCTCAGAAAACCTGTGGCCAAACCCGTTGGGATAAATGCTATTTAAGAAAACCTCCTCCGAGAAGGGCGGTGTATTCGAGAACAATTCTGTTTGGGTGACAAGATCACATTGCGTAGATTTTAACACCGAAACCGAATGTCTCACACCTCTCGCGCACGTTGTGGAATGTGAAAAAACACCTAACCGATCATTTAAGCTATGTCTGAAAAATGGTCACCCATCCAACTACTAACCGCGCTCGGTACTGCTTAACTTTCATGACCGGCCGAGGTGCGTTTCCGCCACTCCGCCACTCCGCCACCGTATCGCTACCTTTATGTATATATATTTTAGCAATTAATTTACCATTATTTATATAATTTATATTTAAATCTGTTTGTAGGTGGCAATTATTTAATTATTATTTAATTACTACTGATTAAATGTTTGCAAAATTTTATGGGTGTATGTTTAAATATATTATATATTCATTATTATATATTTAAAAAATTTGTATAAGATGATAATGATTTGAATTAACATTTAAATATTTCAGGATAAACTATATTTTTTGTATAAATTTTTGCGACCAAAAAAAGATAATTATTGCATTTATTTAAAGAATAGGTAATTTTAAACAAAACCCGAATACAGATGCACTAGGTAATTGAATAATAAACCGTTCTACAAAATTCCAGGTCGATACGACAAGGACACCATAAAAATTTTTGCACCGAAAATGTATGATGTTCCGTGATTTTTTAACTGTTCAATTACCTAGTGCTTCTGTATTCGGGTTTTGTGTAAAATTGCGTATTTTTTAAAGTAAATACAATAATTATCTTTTTATGCTTTTGAAAGCTAAATATCCATACATTTTTGTTAGTTCGGTCGAATTCATCAGTCTAATTCCCAATATCAAGCAATGTATTAGGTACTTTAATTGAAAATTATACAATTATAGCCCCTCCAAATGAGTCGGTTTATAAGTTGCTATAAATATTCCCTATAATCGATTTTAATGTATTACTTTATACTGGAAGTAGTATAGATATCTTATGAAAAGGAAATGTTCATGTTATATATTTATAATTTTTGCAGCTTATGTTGCAAGTAGTGCCAAATAATTTTACACTAGGCTATGAAAGTTTTAATTATTCCAGCAAAACATTTCTTTCCCTTAACAACCATTAAATAATGGCAACCAATTAAAATGCCACAAAAGAGTATAAGGGAAGAAATAACAAATTCTCAAGTTTTAACAAAATCCTAGAGATCACATTTTTATTTCACATATAATCAGTTATACAGATCTGTGTACAGATGTATAATTTGATTATTATATTATGGTAATATAATACTTTATAATATCAGAAGTAGTAGAAGTTATATAATTTTAATAAATAATTATAATAATTATAGAAAATTATTTAAATTTACTATATAATATCTTTTAGCCATTATTGTTAAGAGTTTTTGGCAATTTATAATATCTGGCCGACAATCGATAGTGACATCAACAAACAGATCAAGAGATCATCGTCAAATTCATTTAGCAGCTTGGTATCATATAACATCAAATGGTCGGATGTGAACGACGACTTTACTAAACATACTTCAATGCTAATTTCACTATTATTAAATAGAAAATTGTAAATTTAATAATTTTATATTTTTGATCAATTCCTGCCCTAAATCACCAATTGTTTTATAATTTTTATTTATATTAATTGAGCTGCGTGCACTTTTAACGCTTTGTAGTGTTCTCTGAATTTGAAGATATGTAACTTCAGCTGGTATATGCTTCTGTCTTTTATTACAAAAATAAATATCTTCTATAAAAAACTTGAAAATAGGTAATATCTGGTAAATTATTTGCTAATATATGGAATGAACAAAAAATGTATCCCATTTTCGCCCATCAATAAAATGCTTATTTGCTCCAATTTTATAGGAATTTTATTGATTTAATAGATTTTAGACATTATTATTAGGTATTTTTGAATATAAAAAGTAAATTTGTATTTTTTTGAAGATCTAAGAATAATATGTGGATTCTGGCTGTTCAAAAATTACTCAGATGATCTATGATTCATTCAAAGAAATAATTATATTTCCATTTATCTTTACAATACAAGGTTTTATTTCTAAGAGATTACGTGAAATTATATTCAGGCGGATTAAACAGACAGAATCTTACAAGACCCATCAGGTATACGGCTCAATATTTACAAAATGGCAGAGAACGTTTCGATGGTCAAAAAGTGGGTACATATTTTACCTAATTCGCTAATTTAACGTATTTTTATTTCCACTAGGAAGAGCTGATAATGTTTTTAAAAAATTTTAAAATGAAAAGGCTAAAACATAGCTGAATCAAAAGGCGCGATAGCGCCTGCACGCAAGTATGCAGGCGCGTAAGCCCTTATTATACAGCTAACTAATCCCTCAGATTTTTTATATTTTCGTACATTTAAAATTATACTATCTATTTATGCAATTACAAATATCACATCTATTTTTTATATAAGTTTTCACTTTACAATAAATCCGGTTTGAATTCATAAGTGCATAGTGGAGAAATTCGATGTTATTAAAGTTGCTTGCTGAATTCCGATTCTCGAATTTTTGCTATTTCTACTTTCTTTTTCATTGGATGGCAACAAAAAGAGATAGCGTCATAGGAGATGCGAAAGATAGAAAGAGACGAAATTTTTTCCATCCCTTGAGAGAACGCCTACAGAGGTAAAAACTGTTAGCAAGTTGTTTGAGAAGTGGCCGCAAAGAAATATATATATATATCTCTATAATATATAAATATTTCGCCGCCGCCGCCGCCGCCGCCGTCTCTAAGAATTCAGCATTCAACATATATATATATATGTTTTGTATATATATATGTTATATATATATATGTTATATCTCTTTATAATATATAAATATTTCGCCGCCGCCGCCGCCTCCGCCGTGTCTAAGAATTCAGAATTCAACATATATATATATATGTCATATATATGTTATATATATATGTTATATATATGTCATATATATAACTGTGTGTGCACGTGTGCGTGCGTGCGTGTGTGTGTGTGTGTGTGCGTGTGTGTGCGTGTGTGTGTGTGCGTGTGTGTGCGTGTGTGTGTGTGTGTGTGTGTGTGTGTGTGTGTGTGTGTGTGTGTGTGTGTGTGTGTGTGTGTGTGTGGGTGTGTGGGTGTGTGTGTGTGTGTGCGTGTGGGTGTGTGTGTGTGTGTGTGTGCGTGTGTGCGTGTGTGCGCGTGTGTATGTGTGTGCGTGTGTGTGCGTGTGTGTGTGTGCATGTGTGTGTGTGCGCGTGTGTGTGCGTGTGTGTGTGTGTGTGTACGTGTTACTTGTTTTTTCAAGAATAGATAATATATGTATTTTTTCCGTGCGCAAAAAAAAGTTGTGAATATAACTTGAAAGAATGTGTATTAGTTTACTTATTCCTGATAAAACTCATAAAATAAAAACGGACCTAAAATTTAATGTAATGTTTTTAAAAATATGCACAATTTTTCCAAGATAAAATAAATATTAATCAAGTATATAACATACACTTTTCAAATATCTATATGTGAAATATACAATAAATTAAAAATTAAATACATTTATTATGCATTTTGAAGATAATTCTATTATAAACAGTAATGGCAAAAGAAAATTCAAATTTTAACAGTGGCAATATAAAATACGAATTACATTTCAAAAGTTTTTCGAAAATTATTATTTTAGTAGTATTTAATTTAAATATTATTCAAATCAAAATTTAAAAATTGTATGGATATATAAGTAAGTAGATTACGTATATTTATATAAAACCATAGCTTAAATAAACAAGTATGTATTTATTAGAAACAAAAGGTTATTTAAGGAATGCCTTTGTTTATAATAATTAAAATAAATATATGGGATCTGTAACTAAAGGAAAAAATAATTGGATATAATTATGGATTAAAACGCAAATTTTGAAAGAGGGTACAAATTACGAATTACGGGAGAAATGGAAGAAACAGGTTTTTATTTATATACCACTAAAATGTTATAAATAATTTTTTAAAACTAATACAAAAATTAATTTAATTAAGTAGAAAGTTTTATTACTCTAAAAGTACAAAATATTAATGACATATAGAACTCTTGGCGATGACTTAAATAAGCTAATCTTAGGAGGTATAGTTCTATTTAGATCCGTTTAAAATAATCTTAAAAATTATTTAATTAAGTAGAAAGTTTTATTACTCTAAAAGTACAAACTATTAATGACTATATAGAACTCTTGGCGATGACTTAAATAAGCTAATCTAGGAGGTATAGTTCTATTTAGATCCGTTTAAAATAATCTAAAATTTTAATAGGTATTTACTAAATACTACAATAAGTTTATGCACTTTACTATTTTTGGTAAGTTAATTGTTCATTACCACATACATATATATATATACAGTTTCTGCAATTGAAAGTACTGAAATCAAAGCGGCATAATCGACAAGTATTTTGTATATCTTACCGTAAATTTGTGATTAATTAAACATTTACATATATTTCTTAAACTCCAGAAAAAGTTCTGCAATAGAAAGTACTGAAATCAAAGCGGCATAATCGACAAGTATTTTGTATATCTTACCGTAAATTTGTGATTAATTAAACATTTACATATATTTCTTAAACTCCAGAAAAAGTTCTGCAATAGAAAGTACTGAAATCAAAGCGGCATAATCGACAAGTATTTTGTATATCTTACCGTAAATTTGTGATTAATTAAACATTTACATATATTCTTAAACTCCAGAAAAAGTTCTGCAATAGAAAGTACTGAAATCAAAGCGGAATCAACAAGTATTTATTTTTTAAAAATACAAATATCTATTAAATTGAAAACAAACATTTTTTCAGAAAAGCATCCTACAAATTTACATTTACTATATATATTACACTTTTGGTGTAAGTTATGTCCTAAAATACGTGAAAATTAGTGATTTTATGATGTTTATGAGGCATAAGTTACACCAGCGGTCTTGGCCAATAATCTAACCCAAGTCATTCGAAAGCTCGCGAAAAATGTGAACTTTTGAGAGGTGTTAGATTAAAATCGATTATGGTGTAGTAGCCTTTTTTTTGATATTCAATATGTACGGGTGTTCTATCTCTTCGAGATTTTAAAATTAAGAAATGTAACCAGGGTAGATAAGTTTTAAAGATTAATTTAAACAAAAGTTGTTTGTAATGTTTTTTCAAAAAAATCAACAGATTTTGAGATATGGCTTTAAATATAGAAATTTTTCTAAAAAATTGAAAAATTTCCATTTTTCATGGTCAAATAACTCTTAAGCAAATTATTTTTAACACTTAAATTTTTTTTGTATGTTCTGGAAGATGTTTCCAGCCTGTTTTCAAATTTTGGAGTGATTTAAAATTTTCATCGTACCACTTGACGTGAAATAGCCCATATATGTGTATATATATGTATGTATGTATGTGGGTGTGTGTGCGTGCGGCGGAATATTTATATAATATATATATATTTTAAAATTGTTTTTTCAATAATACATAATATATGTATTTTTTCCGTGCGCAAAAAAAAAGTTGTGAACATAACATGAAAGAATGTGTATTTGTTTACTCATTCTTGATAAAACTCATAAAATTTTTAAACGTATACTCAATTGTGTTGACACCTTTTTTATATGTAACTTATATTTAACATTTTATATATATATATATATATATATATATATATATATATACAGTTTCTGCAATTGAAAGTACTGAAATCAAAGCGGCATAATCGACAAGTATTTTGTATATCTTACCGTAAATTTGTGATTAATTAAACATTTACATATATTTCTTAAACTCCAGAAAAAGTTCTGCAATAGAAAGTACTGAAATCAAAGCGGAATCAACAAGTATTTATTTTTTAAAAATACAAATATCTATTAAATTGAAAACAAACATTTTTTCAGAAAAGCATCCTACAAATTTACATTTCACTTCTAGTCCTGTCATGTCCTACAAGCAATAAATAAATAATTTTTTAATAATTTTATTAATTTCTGCAAAACTGATAAAAAATCAATTTCTGACTTTTTTATTCTCTTTAAATACACAATGTCTATCCTTCCCGTGTCTTACAGCAATGGATAAACAATTTTATATAATAGTAATAATATTCATTTGTGCAAAATTAATTTCTGCAAAACTAATAAAAAAGTAATTTCTCTCTTTTTTATTCTCTTTAAATAAAATAATACTTGCACCACTCGTTGAATTGCTTTCTTTCTCTTGTATGTTAAGTCTAATTCTAACTGCATAACACACTGCATATGCATGTTTCTATCAAGGGCTTATAAATATTTTAAGGTAAGATTAAGTATATGACTTAATGTTTCTCATGAGACCTGTAATATATATCGTATCAGCGATTAATTTTTATTTAACTTCAGCAGTTAAACAAAGCACCCGCACTTGACAACTATTTATGATTAGAAAAAGAATAGACACGTTCAATTCCAAATTAGAAATATTAGGTTTTAAACATTCGATTGCTTTATTTCAACTTTTTTTAAACTAACATCAGTATACAAGAGGATATTAGTATATCATAAAAAAATTTGAAACACTTAACCAACGGTGGTGCAAGTATTATTTTATTTAAAGAGAATAAAAAAGAGAGAAATTACTTTTTTATTAGTTTTGCAGAAATTAATTTTGCACAAATGAATATTATTACTATTATATAAAATTGTTTATCCATTGCTGTAAGACACGGGAAGGATAGACATTGTGTATTTAAAGAGAATAAAAAAGTCAGAAATTGATTTTTTATCAGTTTTGCAGAAATTAATAAAATTATTAAAAAATTATTTATTTATTGCTTGTAGGACATGACAGGACTAGAAGTGAAATGTAAATTTGTAGGATGCTTTTCTGAAAAAATGTTTGTTTTCAATTTAATAGATATTTGTATTTTTAAAAAATAAATACTTGTTGATTCCGCTTTGATTTCAGTACTTTCTATTGCAGAACTTTTTCTGGAGTTTAAGAAATATATGTAAATGTTTAATTAATCACAAATTTACGGTAAGATATACAAAATACTTGTCGATTATGCCGCTTTGATTTCAGTACTTTCAATTGCAGAAACTGTATATATATATATATATAAAATGTTAAATATAAGTTACATATAAAAAAGGTGTCAACACAAAATACTTGCGGGTTTTGACACCTTCTTGGAAGGTGTTTTTGATTTCAATATTTTCAATTGCAGAAAACTATTATGGAATATATAAAAAAGGTGTAATAAAATAATATAAATAAGTAGAGAAAATATGGGAGTTAGATTCAAAATACTTGTTTATTCCAGTTTGATATAAGGTACATATAAAAAAGGTGTAATAAAATATAAATAAGTAGAGAAAATATGGTTGAGTATACGTTTAAAAATTTTATGAGTTTTATCAAGAATGAGTAAACAAATACACATTCTTTCATGTTATGTTCACAACTTTTTTTTTGCGCACGGAAAAAATACATATATTATGTATTCTTGAAAAAACAATTTTAAAATATATATATGTTATATAAATATTCCGCCACACGCACACACACCCACATACATACATACATGTATATACAAATATATGGGCTATTTCACGTCAAGTGGTACGATGAAAATTTTAAATCACTCCAAAATTTGAGAACAGGCTGGAAACATCTTCCAGAACATACAAAAAAAATTTAAGTGTTAAAAATAATTTGCTTAACAGTTATTTGACCATGAAAAGAGGAAATTTTTCAATTTTTTAGAAAAATTTCTATTTTTAAAGCCATTTATCTCAAAATCTGTTGATTTTTTTGAAAAAACATTACAAACAACTTTTGTTTAAATTAATCTTTAGAACTTATCTACCCTGGTTACATTTCTTAATTTTAAAATCTCGAAGAGATAGAACACCCGGACATATTGAATATCAAAAAAAAGGCTACTACACCATAATCGATTTTAATCTAACACCTCTCAAAAGTTTACATTTTTCGCGAGCTTTCGAATGGCTTGGGTTAGATTATTGGCCACGACCGCTGGTGTAACTTATGCCTCATAAACCTCATAAAATCACTAATTTTCACGTATTTTAGGACATAACTTACACCAAAGGTGTAATATATATATATATATATGGGCTATTTCACGTGAAGTGGTACGATGAAAATTTTAAATCACTCCACATTTTGTGAACAGACTGAAAATATCCTCCAGAAGATAGAAAAAAAATTTTAGATGTTAAAAATAATTTGCCTAAGAGTTATTCCACCATGAAAAATGGAAATTTTTCAATTTTTTAGAAAAATTACTATTTATAAAGCCATTTATCTATTGATTTTTTTGAAAAAACATTATTAACAACTTTTGTTCAAAATAATCTTTACAATTTATCTACCTAGGTTACAATTCTTAATTTTAAAATCTCGAAGAGATAGAGCACTCGAAAATATTAAATATCAAAAAAATGCGACCACGCCACAATCGATTTTAATCTAACACCGCTCAAAAGATCACATTTTTTGAGAGCTTTCGAATGGCGGTGGTTAGATTATTGGCCAAGACCGCTGGTGTAAGTTCTGCCCTAAAATACATGAAAATTAGAGATTTTATGAGGTTTATGGGGTATAACTTACACCAGCGGTCTTGGCCAATAATCTAACCACCGCCATTCGAAAGCTCTCAAAAAATGTGATTTTTTGAGCGATGTTAGATCAAAATCGATTGTGGCGTGGTCGCCTTTTTTTGATATTCAATATTTTCGAGTGCTCTATCTCTTCGAGATTTTAAAATTAAGAATTGTAACCCAGGTAGATAAGTTCTAAAAATTATTTTAAACAAAAGTTGTTTGTAATGTTTTTTCAAAAAAATCAACAGATTTTGAGATAAATGGCTTTAAATATAGAAATTTTTCTAAAAAATTGAAAAATTTCCTCTTTTCATGGTCAAATAACTGTTAAGCAAATTATTTTTAACACTTAAATTTTTTTTGTATGTTCTGGAAGATGTTTCCAGCCTGTTCTCAAATTTTGGAGTGATTTAAAATTTTCATCGTACCACTTGACGTGAAATAGCCCATATATATATATATATATATATATATATATATGTGGTAATGAACAATTAACTTACCAAAAATAGTAAAGTGCATAAACTTAATTGTAGTATTTAGTAAAAACCTATTAAAATTTTAGATTATGTTAAACGGATCTAAATAGAACTATACCTCCTAAGATTACTTATTTAAGTCATCGCCAAGAGTTCTATATGTCATTAATATTTTGTACTTTTAGAGTAATAAAACTTTCTACTTAATAAAATTAATTTTTGTATTAGTTTTAAAAAATTATTTATAACATTTTAGTGGTATATAAATAAAAACCTGTTTCTTCCATTTCTCCCGTAATTCGTAATTAGCACCCTCTTTCAAAAGTTGCGTTTTAATCCATAATTATATCCAATTATTTTTTCCTTTAGTTACAGACCCATATATTTATTTTAATTATTATAAACAAAGGCATTCCTTAAATAACCTTTTGTTTCTAATAAATACATACTTGTTTATTTAAGATATTGTTTTATATACATATACGTAATCTACTTACTTATATATCCATACAATTTTTAAATTTTGATTTGAATAATATTTAAATTAAATACTACTAAAATAATAATTTACGAAAAACTTTTGAAATGTAATTCGTATCTTATATTGCCACTGTTAAAATTTGAATTTTCTTTTGCCATTACTGTTTATAATAGAATTATCTTAAAAATGCAATAATTAATGTATTTAATTTTTAATTTATTGTATATTTCACATATAGATATTTGAAAAGTGTATGTTATACTTGATTAATATTTATTTTATCTTGGAAAAATTGTGCATATTTTTAAAAACATTACATTAAATTTTAGGTCCGTTTTTATTTTATGAGTTTTATCAGTAATAAGTATAAACTAATACACATTCATTCAAGTTATATTCACAACTTTTTTTTGCGCACGGAAAAAATACATATATTATCTATTCTTGAAAAAACAAGTAACACTTACACACACACACACACACACACACACACACACACACACACACACACACACACACACACACACACACACAGACACACACCCGTGCCGGGTTTGCTGGTCCCGCATCGTGGCGCCTCCCCAGGTGGTGGATAGGGGAATGCTTTCCAGATATGGATGGTACCGAAAAAATCAAATATTCGGGGCGAACCAAAACCAGATAGGGGAAGGCACCCCGAAATAAAACCAAGTATGGATAGTGAGCTGAAAACAACACTACCCCAAGCGGGCATGGCAATCCTGTCAAATCCCGCCACTGATTCCGATCGGGTGAAAGCCCCGGTGGTCAGTGCTGGTCCCAAGGATTTTGGGGGGGACCAAACTCACACCGTCAAAATGGTAAATGCTGCGGAGGTTGGTCACTCGGCCTCTGTAGCATCTAATGCTACGTGTGACCTGCCCTCGACTGGGATGTCGAGTGACGCTGACAGAGCTTTTCTCCGTCTGCGTGAGAAGGTAGATACCCTGGTGGAGTTTGTTCTTAATAAGAACAACATCCACAAAGAGCTGAAGAGTATGGCGAGAGCAACCAGCAGAGCTCTCAATGAATCCGCGCGGGTGAACAGTGCTGTGTGTTCGACAGCGCCGAAAATTAAAATGGTGGATGCGCGTAGGGATGGAACGTGCCAAACGTCGCCCATCTTCCGCGCTGAAGAGCGTCAAAAGAGGCCGGTGGAAAGGGAAAAGCCCTCACCACCTCAGCAACCCCCGGAGAAAAGGAAGAAGGGGTCGAAGCAGCCCAATAACAAAAATGGGCCAGAAGATGCTTCGCCATCCGTTCCTAAGACGAGTGGGAACCAGTCAAAAGTCCCTGACTGGGTCACAGTAGTGAAGAAGGGCAAGAAGAAGAAGAAGATGAAGAACAGCCAGCCGAAGCAGCATGAGCAGCAGAAACGTGCCAGCAAACCGGCCAAAGGCACGGCAGAGCCTAAGGCCGGAGTAAGACCCCCACGCCCAGATGCCATCAAGATCAAGGCACCTAGCGGGGGCTCTTCCTACGCTGACATTCTCCGGAAGGTCAAGGCTGCACCGGAGCTAAAGGCACTAGGAGAACGGGTCACGCGTATCAGGCGCACCAGGGCTGGAGAGCTCCTCCTCGAACTGGGGCGACCCGGAACGGAAACGGCGGAGCTGAGGACAGTGGTCTCGTCCACACTGAGTGGGTCAGCAGAGGTCCAGCTGCTGACTCACAAAGTGTCCATCACCATCAGGGACATGGACGAGTCCACGACAACAACGGAGGTGGCCGCAGCGATTGCGGCAAAGATCGGGCCAAATGTGGTATCCTCGGATAATATTAAAACCAGGGGATCCTACAGTGGCACCCTAGCTGCGACCATCCAGCTTCCGGCAATAGCAGCCAAAAAACTGCTGCAAGACGGGAAGCTCCGGATCGGATGGGTCAATTGCAGAGTTCGACTGCGAGAGGTATCCTCGCGCTGCTACCGATGCCACGAATCGGGACACATCGCGAGGGAATGCAAGAGCGCAGTCGACCGGTCAGCGCAATGCTATCGGTGCGGCCAAGAGGGCCACAAAGCAGTGGACTGCGAGGCCAAAGCCAAGACCTCGCATGAGGAAGGAGCACACATCAAAAATGATTAAGGTGCTCCAAATAAACCTCAACCACTGCGCTGTGGCCCAGGACCTGCTGTCCCAGCTGGTCAGAGAGGAGAGAGCGGACGTAGCGATCATCAGCGAGGAGTTCCGGGATCTCGAGAAGTCGAACTGGGTAAGGGATGCCACGGGCAAGGCGGCCATCTGGGTATGTGGAAATATACACATCTCCAGAAAGATAGTCGCCCCCCTTCCCAGCTTCACCTGGGTGGAGGTGGCGGGGGTACGCATGTACAGCTGCTACTTCCCGCCCAGCGATTCCACCGTGGACTTTGCGAGATCTCTGGATGCAGTCGTCACCAGTGCTCGGCCCTCACGGCTACCGGTCGCGATCGGTGGGGACTTTAATGCTTGGGCGACGGACTGGGGCAGCGCCAAGACCAACGCGCGTGGTCGCGCACTTCTCGAGGCGTTCGCTCTACTGGGGCTGGAGATCGCTAACACAGGGACAACCCCGACTTTCACCAAAGCCGGCAAGTCGTCCATAGTCGACCTCACCTTCGTCGATCCAAGATTGATGGGGGGAGGGGGACTCGGCTGGAAAGTTAGCGATCGTTACACGGGTAGTGACCACCAAGCACTCGTGTACCAGCTCCAGCTGACCAGCGGGAGGACAAAGAGAGCAGGAAGAGGAGCAAGAGAGAGATGGGCACCAGCCACGTTTGATCGTGAGACGTTCCTCTGCTCCCTTGAGGGGGAAAAAGTGGAGGGAACCGCCGAAGAAAAAGCACGAGGCCTCACAAATGCCCTAACAGCGGCTTGCGATGCCTCTATGGCCGTGAAGTTTAACCCTCGCGGCCGCCCACCGATAATCTGGTGGAGTGAGGACATCGCAGAAAAGAGACGTGAGTGCCTGCGTGCCAGAAGGCTGCACCAAAGAGCGAGGGGAACACCGCGGTTCCAAGATCGTTCCGCAGAATACGAACAAAAGCGGAGGGATCTCAAGGTGGCCATCAAGACTGCCAAGAGAAGGTGTTGGCGGGAGCTCTGTGAGGAGGTGGACCACGACCCCTGGGGCAGACCGTATAAAACGGTTATGAATAAGATCAACCCCGGGGGAGCTGTTGCACCCACCGACCCAGTTTTTCTGGACGGAGTCGTCCGCCACCTGTTTCCAGAACATCGGAAAAGGGCAGTAGAGACGGGCCTGATGGCCACCATTGGTGCAGCCGAGTCGCCAGACATTAGTGAAGCCGAACTGAGGATGGCCGCTAAGGGTATTTCCGTACGTAAAGCTCCAGGGACTGACGGAATACCTGGCCTGGCCGTCAAGACAGTGGCGATGAGTGCTCCGGGCTTGTTCCTGGACGCATTCAACGCATGCCTAAGAGAAGGTTGCTTCCCGGCCCAGTGGAAGACGCAGAGGCTGGTACTCCTACCAAAGGGAAACAAACCCCCGGAGGAGCCATCATCTTACCGCCCGCTCTGTCTACTGGATATAGTTGGGAAGCTCCTGGAG